>JANFCV010000441.1:0-122447 GCA_024500475.1 Phthorimaea operculella
GAATCGGGCCAAGAGCGTGTCAGACACTCTAGTGGGTAGAAAGTGGGTAGAAAGGGCCAAAGAGCGTGTCGGGTACTAAATAATAACAATAAATTGAGTTATTTAAAACTTTATTCTGGATAAAAACATTGAAAACGTGTGAGTAACATCACAAAAGATCTAAAACATTCTTTTAAATAAATCTCAACATGTTCTACGACTAAAACATACGGAACTTATGTTACTATTAGAAGATAGGAATCCCGACCGGTACAAGTTGACAGATTTCTGAACAACAAAAACGCTTTAGGCGCATAATACTATTCATAAAACGTACCCCGTGTGCCAAAACGACTTACAGTGCAGCAAAAAAGTAGACCAAAATGAGGCGCCACTTTGTATGAAATTTCAAAATTAAATGGCAACATTGGTTATGAATGGGAAGTCGTCAAAGTATTTTCGTATGAAAACACTAGATGGCGCTAGTAGTTTTTAAAACGCGGTAATGAAATGTTTTCTGCGATAGGATACAGGTGTTGGGTGCATAGTGTTCGCCACGCGGACACGTTCGCCTCGCGAAAACTTAGAACTTAGAACTTAAAAATTAAAAATTAGAACACGAAAACCTTGTACGGTACGGTAGTAGGTAGTAGTAGGTACCATGTGTGGGGTGTCGTTTGAAAGAGGAACTCGAGCCGCGTTCGATGGTACAACACTTACGGCGATCGGTGACGACACATGTTGCGCAACATTTGAACGATGTTGCGCAACATTGTATGTGGCACACTCGCACCAGAGTCAACATAATTATAGTGGTCCTCCATACAGTCGGTAAGTGAGGCCAGCTAAAACTCGTCTCTCGTAGTTTTTGTATGAAAGTGAAGCCAGCTAAAACTCGTCCCTCTTAGTTTTGTATGAAAGTGAAGCCAGCTAAAACTCGTCCCTCGTAGTTTTTGTATGAAAGTGAAGCCAGCTAAAACTCGTCCCTCTTAGTTTTTGTATGAAAGTGAAGCCAGCTAAAACTCTCGTAGTTTTGTATGAAAGTGAAAGCCAGCTAAAACTCGTCTCTCGTAGTTTTGTATGAAAGTGAAGCCAGCTAAAACTCGTCCCTCTTAGTTTTGTATGAAAGTGAAGCCAGCTAAAACTCGTCCCTCTTAGTTTTGTATGAAAGTGAAGCCAGCTAAAACTCGTCCCTCTTAGTTTTGTATGAAAGTGAAGCCAGCTAAAACTCGTCTCTCGTAGTTTTGTATGAAAGTGAAACCAGCTAAAACTCGTCCCTCTTAGTTTGTATGAAAGTGAAGCCAGCTAAAACTCGTCTCTCATGGTTTTTGCATGAAAGTGAAACAGCTAAAACTCGTCCCTCTTAGTTTTGTATGAAAGTGAAGCCAGCTAAAACTCGTCTCTCGTAGTTTTGTATGATGAAGCCAGCTAAACTCGTCCCTCTTAGTTTTTGTATGAAAGACCAGCTAAAACTCGTCCCTCGTAGTTTTTGTATGAAAGTGAGGCCAGCTAAAACTCGTCCGTGGTAGGTAGAAAGTATGCCGAATCGGGTCAAGAGCGTGTCGGGCACGCAAGTAGGTACAAAGTATGCCGAATCGGGTCAAGGCGTGTCGGGCACGCAAGTAGGTGAAAGTATGCCGAATCGGGCCAAAAGCGTGTCGGGCACGCAAGTAGTACAAAGTATGCCGAATCGGGCCAAAAGCGTCGGGCACGCAAGTAGGTAAAGTATGCCGAATCGGGCCAAAGCGTGTCGGGCACTTAGTGGGTATGGTATGCCGAATCGGGCCAAGGCGTGTCGGGCACTCTAGTAGGTAGAAAGTATGCCGAATCGGGCCAAAGAGCGTGTCCGGGCACTTAAGTAGGTAGAAAGTATGCCGAATCGGGCCAGGCGTGTCGGGCGCAAGTAGGTACAAAGTATGCCGAATCGGGTCAGAGCGTGTCGGGCATAAGCAGGTGAAAGTATGCCAGATCGGGCCCAAGAGCGTGTCGGGCACTCTAGTGGGTGGTATGCCGAATCGGGTCAAGGCGTGTCGGGCACGCAAGTAGGTACAAGTATGCCGAATCGGGTCAAAGGCGTGTCGGGCACGCAAGTGGAGTAGAAAGTATGCCGAATCGGGCCAAGAGCGTGTCGGGCACGCAAGTAGGTACAAAATTATGCCGATCGGGCCAAGAGCGTGTCGGGCACTCTAGTAGGTAGAAAGTATGCCGAATCGGGCCAAGAGCGTCGGGCGCTCTAGTGAGTGAAAGTATGCCGAATCGGGCCAAGGCGTGTCGGGCGCAGAGTAGGTAGAAAGTATGCCGAATCAGGCCAAGAGCGTGTCGGGCACTCTAGTAGGTAAGTATGTAGAAAGGGCCAAGAGCGTGTCGGGCACTCTAGTAGGTAGAAAGTATGGTGAGAATCGGGCCAGAGCGTGTCGGGCACTCTAGTGGTGAAAGTATGCCGAATCAGGCCAAGAGCGTGTCGGGCACTCTAGTAGGTACAAAGTATGCAGAATCGGGCCAAGAGCGTGTCGGGCACTCTAGTAGGTAGTATGTGAATCAGACCAAGGCGTGTCGGGCACTCTAGTGGTAGAAAGTATGCCGAATCGGGCCAAGAGCGTGTCGGGCACTCTAGTTGGTAGAAAGTGTGCCGAATAGGGCCAAGGCGTGTCGGGCACTATAAAATTATGATGAATTGAAGTTTGTTTCAGTGGTCCCTAATCTTTCCTGATTGACCCAAAACAGGATTATGTTTTAATTTACAACACAAATTCTAAAGAAATAATAACAATAAAATTGAGTTATTTTAAACTTTATTCTGGATAAAAACATTGAAAAGTATGAGGTAACATCACAAAGATCTAAAACATTTTTTAAATAAATCTCACATGTTCTACGACTAAAACATAAGGAACTTCTGTTACTATTAGAAGATAGGATCACCGACCGGTACAAGTTGACAGATTTCTGAACAACAAAAGCCTTTAGGCGCATAATGTACTATTCGCAAAACGTACCCCGTGTGCAAAACGACTTACAGTGCAGCAAAAAGTAGACCAAAAATGAGGGCGCCACTTTGTATGAAATTTCAAAATTAAATGGCAACATTGGTTATGAATGGGAAGTCGTCGAAAGTATTTTCGTATGAAAACACTAGATGGCGCTAGTAGTTTTAAAACGCGGTAATGAAATGTTTTCTGCGATATGATAAAGGTGTTGGGTGCATAGTGTTCGCACGCGGACATGTTCGCCTCGCGAAAACTTAGAACTTAGAACTTAAAACTTAAAAATTAAAAATTAGAAGTGTAAAACCTTGTACGGTACGTTAGTAGTTAGTAGTAGGTACCATGTGTGGGTGTCGTTTGAAAGAGGAACTCGAGCCGCGTTCGATGGTACAACACTTACGGCGATCGGTGACGACACATGTTGCGCAACATTTGAACGATGTTGCGCAACATTGTATGTGGCACACACTCGCACCAGAGTCCAACATAATTATAGTGGTCCTCCATACAGTCGGTAAGTGAGGCCAGCTAAAACTCGTCTCTCGTAGTTTTTGTATGAAAGTGAAGCCAGCAAAACTCGTCCTCTTAGTTTTGTATGAAAGTGAAGCAGCTAAAACTCGTCCTCGTAGTTTTTGTATGAAAGTGAAGCCAGCTAAAACTCGTCCTCTTAGTTTTTGTATGAAAGTGAAGCCAGCTAAAACTCGTCTCTCGTAGTTTTTGTGAAAGTGAAGCCAGCTAAAACTCGCCTCTCGTAGTTTTTGTATGAAAGTGAAGCCAGCTAAAACTCGTCCTCTTAGTTTTGTATGTAAGTGTAGCCAGCTAAAACACGTCCCTCGTTGTTTTTGTTTGAAAGTGAAGCCATCTAAAACTCGTCCCTCTTAGTTTTTGTATGAAAGTGAAGCCAGCTAAAACTCGTCTCTCGTAGTTTTTGTATGAAAGTGAAGCCAGCTAAAACTCGTCCCTCTTAGTTTTTGTATGAAAGTGAAGCTAGCTAAAACTCGTCCTCGTAGTTTTTGTATGAAAGTGAGGCCAGCTAAAACTGGTCTCTCGTAGTGTTTGTATGAGAACACCAGTAATACGGTGATCCCTTGCTTGGGGTAGGTTCATGCGCTGCCGATAGTACCCAGTGAGGTTGCCTAGATTGTTCCTAGTTTGGTTACGTCCGTTTTAGCTTTGTATGCCGAATCGGGCCAAGAGGGTGTCGGGCGCTCAGTAGGTAGAAAGTATGCCGAATCGGGCCAAGAGCAAGTCGGGCACTTAAGTAGGTAGAAAGTATGCCGAATCGGGCCAAGAGCGTGTCGGGCAAGTAGGTAGAAAGTATGCCGAATCGGGCCAAGAGCAAGTCGGGCACTTAAGTAGGTAGAAAGTATGCCGAATCGGGCCAACAGCAAGTCGGGCACGGTAGGTGAAAGTATGCCGAATCGGGCCAAGAGCGTGTCGGGCACGCAAGTAGGTACAAAGTATGCCGAATCGGGCCAAGAGCGTGTCGGGCACTCTAGTAGGTAGAAAGTATGCCGAATCGGGCCAAGAGCGTGTCGGGCGCTCTAGTAGGTAGAAAGTATGCCGAATCGGGCCAAGAGCAAGTCGGGCACTTAAGTAGGTAGAGTATGCCGAATCGGGCAAAGAGCGTGTCGGGCACGCAAGTAGGTACAAAGTATGCCGAATCGGGCCAAGAGCGTGTCGGGCACTCTAGTAGGTAGAAAGTATGCCGAATCGGGTCAAGAGCGTGTCGGGCACTTAAGAAGGAAGAGAGTATGCTGAATCGGGCCAAGAGCGTGTCGGGCACTCTAGTAGGTACAAAGTATGCCGAATCGGGCCAAGAGCGTGTCGGGCACTCTAGTAGGTACAAAGTATGCCGAATCGGGCCAAGAGGTGTCGGGCACTTAAGCAGGTAGAAAGTATGCTGAATCGGGCCAAGAGCGTGTCGGGCACTCTAGTAGGTACAAAGTATGCCGAATCGGGCCAAGAGGGTGTCGGGCACTCTAGTAGGTAGAAAGTATGCCGAATCGGGCCAAGAGCAAGTCGGGCACTTGGTAGGTAGAAGCATGCCGAATCGCCAAGAGCGTGTCGGGCACGCAAGTAGGTACAAAGTATGCCGAATCGGGCCAAGAGCGTGTCGGGCACTCTGTAGGTAGAAAGTATGCCGAATCGGGTCAAGAGCGTGTCGGGCACTTACAGGTAGAAAGTATGCCGAATCGGGCCAAGAGCGTGTCGGGCACTCGCAGGTAGAAGTATGCCGAATCGGGTCAAGAGCGTGTCGGGCACTCTAGGTAGAAAGTATGCCGAATCGGGCCAAGAGCGTGTCGGGCACTCTAGTAGGTACAAAGTATGCCGAATCGGGCCAAGAGGTGTCGGGCACTTAGTAGGTAGAAAGTATGCCGAATCGGGCCAGAGCGTGTCGGGAACTCTAGTAGGTAGAAAGTATGCCGATTCGGGCCAAGAGCGTGTCGGGCACGCAAGTAGGTAGAAAGTATGCCGAATCGGGCCAAGAGCGTGTCGGGCACTCTAGTAGGTAGAAAGTGGGTAGAAGGGCCAGAGCGTGTCGGGCACTCTAGTAGGTAGAAAGTGGGTAGAATAGGGCCAAGAGCGTGTCGGGCACTCTAGTAGGTAGAAAGTACGAAACGGGCCAAGAGCGTGTCGGGCACTAGTAGGTAGAAGTGGTAGAAAAGGGCCAAGAGCGTGTAGGGCACTCTAGTAGGTAGAAAGTGGGTAGAAAAGGGCCAAGAGCGTGTCGGGCACTCTAGTAGGTAGAAAGTGGGTAGAATAGGGCCAAGAGCGTGTCGGGCACTATAAAATTGTATTGAATTGAAGTTTGTTTCAGTGGTCCTAATCTTTTCACTCGATTGACCAAAACAGGATTATGTTTTAATTTACAACATAAATTTAAAGAAATAATTACAATAAAATTGAGTTATTTTAAACTTTATTCTGGATAAAAACATTAAAAGTATGAGGTAACATCACAAAGATCTAAAACATTTTTAAATAAAAATAAATCTCACATGTTCTACGACTAAAACATAAGGAACTTCTGTTACTATTAGAAGATAGGGATCACCGACCGGTACAAGTTGACAGATTTCTGAACAACAAAAGCCTTTAGGCGCATAATGTACTATTCGCAAAACGTACCCCGTGTGCAAAACTGACTTACAGTGCAGCAAAAAAAAGTAGACCAAAAATGAGGGCGCCACTTTGTATGAAATTTCAAAATTAAATGGCAACATTGGTTATGAATGGGAAGTCGTCGAAAGTATTTTCGTATGAAAACACTAGATGGCGCTAGTAGTTTTAAAACGCGGTAATGAAATGTTTTCTGCGATATGATAAAGGTGTTGGGTGCATAGTGTTCGCCACGCGGACATGTTCGCCTCGCGAAAACTTAGAACTTAAAACTTAAAAATTAAAAATTAGAAGTGGAAAACCTTGTACGGTACGGTAGTAGGTAGTAGGTACCATGTGTGGGGTGTCGTTTGAAAGAGGAACTCGAGCCGCGTTCGATGGTACAACACTTACGGCGATCGGTGACGACACATGTTGCGCAACATTTGAACGATGTTGCGCAACATTGTATGTGGCACACACTCGCACCAGAGTCCAACATAATTATAGTGGTCCTCCATACAGTCGGTAAGTGAGGCCAGCTAAAACTCGTCTCTCGTAGTTTTTGTATGAAAGTGAAGCCAGCTAAAACTCGTCCCTCTTAGTTTTGTATGAAAGTGAAGCCAGCTAAAACTCGTCCTCGTAGTTTTTGTATGAAAGTGAAGCCAGCTAAAACTCGTCCTCTTAGTTTTGTATGAAAGTGAAGCCAGCTAAAACTCGTCTCTCGTAGTTTTTGTATGAAAGTGAAGCCAGCTAAAACTCGTCTCGTAGTTTTGTATGAAAGTGAAGCCAGCTAAAACTCGTCCCTCTTAGTTTTGTATGAAAGTGAAGCCAGCTAAAACTCGTCCTCTTAGTTTTTGTATGAAAGTGAAGCCAGCTAAAACTCGTCCCTCTTAGTTTTTGTATGAAAGTGAAGCCAGCTAAAACTCGTCTCTCGTAGTTTTGTATGAAAGTGAAGCCAGCTAAAACTCGTCCCTCTTAGTTTTGTATGAAAGTGAAGCCAGCTAAAACTCGTCTCTCGTAGTTTTGTATGAAAGTGAAGCCAGCTAAAACTCGTCCTCTTAGTTTTTGTATGAAAGTGAAGCCAGCTAAAACTCGTCTCTCGTAGTTTTTGTATGAAAGTGAAGCCAGCTAAAACTCGTCCCTCTTAGTTTTTGTATGAAAGTGAAGCAAGCTAAAACTCGTCCCTCGTAGTTTTTGTATGAAAGTGAGGCAGCTAAAACTCGTCCTCGTAGTTTTGTATGAAAGTGAGGCCAGCTAAAACTGGTCTCTCGTAGTGTTTGTATGAGAACACCAGTAATACGGTGATCCCTTGCTTGGGTAGGTTCATGCGCTGCCGATAGTACCCAGTGAGGTTGCCTAGATTGTTCCTAGTTTGGTTACGTCCGTTTTAGCTTTGTATGCCGAATCGGGCCAAGAGGGTGTCGGGCGCTCTAGTAGGTAGAAAGTATGCCGAATCGGGCCAAGAGCGTGTCGGGCACGCAAGTAGGTAGAAAGTATGCCGAATCGGGCCAAGAGCAAGTCGGGCACTTAAGTAGGTAGAAAGTATGCCGAATCGGGCCAAGAGCGTGTCGGGCACGCAAGTAGGTACAAAGTATGCCGAATCGGGTCAAGAGCGTGTCGGGCACTTAAGCAGGTAGAAAGTATGCCGAATCGGGCCAAGAGCGTGTCGGGCACTCTAGTAGGTAGAAAGTATGCTGAATCGGGTCAAGAGCGTGTCGGGCACGCAAGTAGGTACAAAGTATGCCGAATCGGGTCAAGAGCGTGTCGGGCACGCAAGTAGGTACAAAGTATGCCGAATCGGGTCAAGAGCGTGTCGGGCACGCAAGTAGGTACAAAGTATGCCGAATCGGGTCAAGAGCGTGTCGGGCACTTAAGCAGGTAGAAAGTATGCCGAATCGGGCCAAGAGCGTGTCGGGCACTTAAGTAGGTAGAAAGTATGCCGAATCGGGCCAAGAGCGTGTCGGGCACTCTAGCAGGTAGAAAGTGGGTAGAATAGGGCCAAGAGCGTGTCGGGCACTCTAGTAGGTAGAAAGTGGGTAGAAAAGGGCCAAGAGCGTGTCGGGTACTAAATAATAACAATAAAATTGAGTTATTTTAAACTTTATTCTGGATAAAAACATTGAAAACGTATGAGGTAACATCACAAAGATCTAAAACATTCTTTTAAATAAATCTCAACATGTTCTACGACTAAAACATAAGGAACTTATGTTACTATTAGAAGATAGGAATCACCGACCGGTACAAGTTGACAGATTTCTGAACAACAAAAGCCTTTAGGCGCATAATGTACTATTCGCAAAACGTACCCCGTGTGCAAAACGACTTACAGTGCAGCAAAAAAAAGTAGACCAAAAATGAGGGCGCCACTTTGTATGAAATTTCAAAATTAAATGGCAACATTGGTTATGAATGGGAAGTCGTCGAAAGTATTTTCGTATGAAAACACTAGATGGCGCTAGTAGTTTTTTAAAACGCGGTAATGAAATGTTTTCTGCGATATGATAAAGGTGTTGGGTGCATAGTGTTCGCCACGCGGACATGTTCGCCTCGCGAAAACTTAGAACTTAGAACTTAAAACTTAAAAATTAAAAATTAGAAGTGGAAAACCTTGTACGGTACGGTAGTAGGTAGTAGTAGGTACCATGTGTGGGGTGTCGTTTGAAAGAGGAACTCGAGCCGCGTTCGATGGTACAACACTTACGGCGATCGGTGACGACACATGTTGCGCAACATTTGAACGATGTTGCGCAACATTGTATGTGGCACACACTCGCACCAGAGTCCAACATAATTATAGTGGTCCTCCATACAGTCGGTAAGTGAGGCCAGCTAAAACTCGTCTCTCGTAGTTTTTGTATGAAAGTGAAGCCAGCTAAAACTCGTCCCTCTTAGTTTTGTATGAAAGTGAAGCCAGCTAAAACTCGTCCCTCGTAGTTTTTGTATGAAAGTGAAGCCAGCTAAAACTCGTCCCTCTTAGTTTTTGTATGAAAGTGAAGCCAGCTAAAACTCGTCTCTCGTAGTTTTTGTATGAAAGTGAAGCCAGCTAAAACTCGCCTCTCGTAGTTTTTGTATGAAAGTGAAGCCAGCTAAAACTCGTCCTCTTAGTTTTGTATGAAAGTGAAGCCAGCTAAAACTCGTCCCTCGTAGTTTTGTATGAAAGTGAAGCCAGCTAAAACTCGTCCCTCTTAGTTTTTGTATGAAAGTGAAGCCAGCTAAAACTCGTCTCTCGTAGTTTTGTATGAAAGTGAAGCCAGCTAAAACTCGTCCTCTTAGTTTTGTATGAAAGTGAAGCCAGCTAAAACTCGTCCTCGTAGTTTTTGTATGAAAGTGAGGCCAGCTAAAACTGGTCTCTCGTAGTGTTTGTATGAGAACACCAGTAATACGGTGATCCCTTGCTTGGGGTAGGTTCATGCGCTGCCGATAGTACCCAGTGAGGTTGCCTAGATTGTTCCTAGTTTGGTTACGTCCGTTTTAGCTTTGTATGCCGAATCGGGCCAAGAGGGTGTCGGGCGCTCTAGTAGGTAGAAAGTATGCCGAATCGGGCCAAGAGCAAGTCGGGCACTTAAGTAGGTAGAAAGTATGCCGAATCGGGCCAAGAGCGTGTCGGGCACTCTAGTAGGTAGAAAGTATGCCGAATCGGGCCAAGAGCAAGTCGGGCACTTAAGTAGGTAGAAAGTATGCCGAATCGGGCCAACAGCAAGTCGGGCACTTAGTAGGTAGAAAGTATGCCGAATCGGGCCAAGAGCGTGTCGGGCACGCAGTAGGTACAAAGTATGCCGAATCGGGCCAAGAGCGTGTCGGGCACTCTAGTAGGTAGAAAGTATGCCGAATCGGGTCAAGAGCGTGTCGGGCACTCTAGTAGGTAGAAAGTATGCCGAATCGGGCCAAGAGCAAGTCGGGCACATTAGTAGGTAGAAAGAATGCCGAATCGGGCAAAGAGCGTCGGGCACGCAAGTAGGTACAAGTATGCCGAATCGGGCCAAGAGCGTGTCGGGCACTCTAGTAGGTAGAAAGTATGCCGAATCGGGTCAAGAGCGTGTCGGGCACTATAGAAGGTAGAAAGTATGCTGAATCGGGCCAAGAGCGTGTCGGGCACTCTAGTAGGTACAAAGTATGCCGAATCGGGCCAAGAGGTGTCGGGCACTCTAGTAGGTACAAAGTATGCCGAATCGGGCCAAGAGGGTGTCGGGCACTTAAGCAGGTAGAAAGTATGCCGAATCGGGCCAAGAGCGTGTCGGGCTCTAGTAGGTACAAAGTATGCCGAATCGGGCCAAGAGGGTGTCGGGCACTCTAGTAGTTTGAAAGTATGCCGAATCGGGCCAAGAGCAAGTCGGGCACTTAAGTAGGTAGAAAGTATGCCGAATCGGGCCAAGAGCGTGTCGGGCACGCAAGTAGGTACAAAGTATGCCGAATCGGGCCAAGAGCGTGTCGGGCACTCTAGTAGGTAGAAAGTATGCCGAATCGGGTCAAGAGCGTGTCGGGCACGTCTGCAGGTAGAAAGTATGCCGAATCGGGCCAAGAGCGTGTCGGGCACTCTCGTAGGTAGAAAGTATGCCGAATCGGGTCAAGAGCGTGTCGGGCACTTAAGCAGGTAGAAAGTATGCCGAATCGGGCCAAGAGCGTGTCGGGCACTCTAGTAGGTACAAAGTATGCCGAATCGGGCCAAGAGGGTGTCGGGCACTCTAGTAGGTAGAAAGTATGCCGAATCGGGCCAAGAGCGTGTCGGGAACTCTAGTAGGTAGAAAGTATGCCGATTCGGGCCAAGAGCGTGTCGGGCACGCAAGTAGGTAGAATGTATGCCGAATCGGGCCAAGAGCGTGTCGGGCACTCTAGTAGGTAGAAAGTGGGTAGAATAGGGCCAAGAGCGTGTCGGGCACTCTAGTAGGTAGAAAGTGGGTGAATAGGCCAAGAGCGTGTCGGGTACTCTAGTAGGTAGAAAGTGTGACGAAACGGGCCAAGAGCGTGTCGGGCACTCTAGTAGGTAGAAAGTGGGTAGAAAAGGGCCAAGAGCGTGTAGGGCACTCTAGTAGGTAGAAAGTGGGTAGAAAAGGGCCAAGAGCGTGTCGGGCACTCTAGTAGGTAGAAAGTGGGTAGAATAGGGCCAAGAGCGTGTCGGGCACTATAAAATGTATTGAATTGAAGTTTGTTTCAGTGGTCCTAATCTTTTCACTGATTGACCCAAAACAGGATTATGTTTTAATTTACAACATAAATTCTAAAGAAATAATTACAATAAAATTGAGTTATTTTAAACTTTATTCTGGATAAAAACATTAAAAAGTATGAGGTAACATCACAAAGATCTAAAACATTTTTTAAATAAAAATAAATCTTCACATGTTCTACGACTAAAACATAAGGAACTTCTGTTACTATTAGAAGATAGGGATCACCGACCGGTACAAGTTGACAGATTTCTGAACAACAAAAGCCTTTAGGCGCATAATGTACTATTCGCAAAACGTACCCCGTGTGCAAAACTGACTTACAGTGCAGCAAAAAAAAGTAGACCAAAAATGAGGGCGCCACTTTGTATGAAATTTCAAAATTAAATGGCAACATTGGTTATGAATGGGAAGTCGTCGAAAGTATTTTCGTATGAAAACACTAGATGGCGCTAGTAGTTTTTTAAAACGCGGTAATGAAATGTTTTCTGCGATATGATAAAGGTGTTGGGTGCATAGTGTTCGCCACGCGGACATGTTCGCCTCGCGAAAACTTAGAACTTAGAACTTAAAACTTAAAAATTAAAAATTAGAAGTGGAAAACCTTGTACGGTACGGTAGTAGGTAGTAGTAGGTACCATGTGTGGGGTGTCGTTTGAAAGAGGAACTCGAGCCGCGTTCGATGGTACAACACTTACGGCGATCGGTGACGACACATGTTGCGCAACATTTGAACGATGTTGCGCAACATTGTATGTGGCACACACTCGCACCAGAGTCCAACATAATTATAGTGGTCCTCCATACAGTCGGTAAGTGAGGCCAGCTAAAACTCGTCTCTCGTAGTTTTTGTATGAAAGTGAAGCCAGCTAAAACTCGTCCCTCTTAGTTTTGTATGAAAGTGAAGCCAGCTAAAACTCGTCCCTCGTAGTTTTTGTATGAAAGTGAAGCCAGCTAAAACTCGTCCCTCTTAGTTTTGTATGAAAGTGAAGCCAGCTAAAACTCGTCCCTCGTAGTTTTGTATGAAAGTGAAGCCAGCTAAAACTCGTCTCTCGTAGTTTTGTATGAAAGTGAAGCCAGCTAAAACTCGTCCCTCTTAGTTTTGTATGAAAGTGAAGCCAGCTAAAACTCGTCCCTCTTAGTTTTGTATGAAAGTGAAGCCAGCTAAAACTCGTCCCTCTTAGTTTTTGTATGAAAGTGAAGCCAGCTAAAACTCGTCTCTCGTAGTTTTTGTATGAAAGTGAAGCCAGCTAAAACTCGTCCCTCTTAGTTTTGTATGAAAGTGAAGCCAGCTAAAACTCGTCTCTCGTAGTTTTGTATGAAAGTGAAGCCAGCTAAAACTCGTCCCTCTTAGTTTTGTATGAAAGTGAAGCCAGCTAAAACTCGTCTCTCGTAGTTTTTGTATGAAAGTGAAGCCAGCTAAAACTCGTCCCTCTTAGTTTTTGTATGAAAGTGAAGCCAGCTAAAACTCGTCCCTCGTAGTTTTTGTATGAAAGTGAGGCCAGCTAAAACTCGTCCTCGTAGTTTTGTATGAAAGTGAGGCCAGCTAAAACTGGTCTCTCGTAGTGTTTGTATGAGAACACCAGTAATACGGTGATCCCTTGCTTGGGGTAGGTTCATGCGCTGCCGATAGTACCCAGTGAGGTTGCCTAGATTGTTCCTAGTTTGGTTACGTCCGTTTTAGCTTTGTATGCCGAATCGGGCCAAGAGGGTGTCGGGCGCTCTAGTAGGTAGAAAGTATGCCGAATCGGGCCAAGAGCGTGTCGGGCACGCAAGTAGGTAGAAAGTATGCCGAATCGGGCCAAGAGCAAGTCGGGCACTTAAGTAGGTAGAAAGTATGCCGAATCGGGCCAAGAGCGTGTCGGGCACGCAAGTAGGTACAAAGTATGCCGAATCGGGTCAAGAGCGTGTCGGGCACATCAGCAGGTAGAAAGTATGCCGAATCGGGCCAAGAGCGTGTCGGGCACTCTAGTAGGTACAAAGTATGCCGAATCGGGCCAAGAGCGTGTCGGGCACTTAAGTAGGTACAAATATGCCGAATCGGGCCAAGAGCGTGTCGGGCACGCAAGTAGGTACAAAGTATGCCGAATCGGGTCAAGAGCATGTCGGGCAACAGGTAGAAAGTATGCCGAATCGGGCCAAGAGCGTGTCGGGCACGCAAGTAGGTACAAAGTATGCCGAATCGGGTCAAGAGCGTGTCGGGCACTTAAGCAGGTAGAAAGTATGCTGAATCGGGCCAAGAGCGTGTCGGGCACGCAAGTAGGTACAAAGTATGCCGAATCGGGTCAAGAGCGTGTCGGGCACGCAAGTAGGTACAAAGTATGCCGAATCGGGTCAAGAGCGTGTCGGGCACTCTAGTAGGTAGAAAGTATGCCGAATCGGGCCAAGAGCGTGTCGGGCACTTAGTAGGTAGAAAGTATGCCGAATCGGGCCAAGAGCGTGTCGGGCACTTAAGTAGGTAGAAAGTATGCCGAATCGGGCCAAGAGCGTGTCGGGCACTTAATCAGGTAGAAAGTGGGTAGAATAGGGCCAAGAGCGTGTCGGGCACTCTAGTAGGTAGAAAGTGGGTAGAAAAGGGCCAAGAGCGTGTCGGGAACTAAATAATAACAAAAAAATTGAGTTATTTTAAACTTTATTCTGGATAAAAACATTTAAAACGTATGATGTAACATCACAAAGATCTAAAAAATTCTTTAAATAAATCTCAACATGTTCTACGACTAAAACATAAGGAACTTATGTTACTATTAGAAGATAGGAATCACCGACCGGTACAAGTTGACAGATTTCTGAACAACAAAAGCCTTTAGGCGCATAATGTACTATTCGCAAAACGTACCCCGTGTGCAAAACGACTTACAGTGCAGCAAAAAAAAGTAGACCAAAAATGAGGCGCCACTTTGTATGAAATTTCAAAATTAAATGGCAACATTGGTTATGAATGGGAAGTCGTCGAAAGTATTTTCGTATGAAAACACTAGATGGCGCTAGTAGTTTTTTAAAACGCGGTAATGAAATGTTTTCTGCGATATGATAAAGGTGTTGGGTGCATAGTGTTCGCCACGCGGACATGTTCGCCTCGCGAAAACTTAGAACTTAGAACTTAAAACTTAAAAATTAAAAATTAGAAGTGGAAAACCTTGTACGGTACGGTAGTAGGTAGTAGTAGGTACCATGTGTGGGGTGTCGTTTGAAAGAGGAACTCGAGCCGCGTTCGATGGTACAACACTTACGGCGATCGGTGACGACACATGTTGCGCAACATTTGAACGATGTTGCGCAACATTGTATGTGGCACACACTCGCACCAGAGTCCAACATAATTATAGTGGTCCTCCATACAGTCGGTAAGTGAGGCCAGCTAAAACTCGTCTCTCGTAGTTTTTGTATGAAAGTGAAGCCAGCTAAAACTCGTCCCTCTTAGTTTTGTATGAAAGTGAAGCCAGCTAAAACTCGTCCCTCGTAGTTTTTGTATGAAAGTGAAGCCAGCTAAAACTCGTCCCTCTTAGTTTTTGTATGAAAGTGAAGCCAGCTAAAACTCGTCTCTCGTAGTTTTTGTATGAAAGTGAAGCCAGCTAAAACTCGTCTCTCGTAGTTTTTGTATGAAAGTGAAGCCAGCTAAAACTCGTCCCTCTTAGTTTTTGTATGAAAGTGAAGCCAGCTAAAACTCGTCCCTCTTAGTTTTTGTATGAAAGTGAAGCCAGCTAAAACTCGTCCCTCTTAGTTTTTGTATGAAAGTGAAGCCAGCTAAAACTCGTCTCTCGTAGTTTTGTTTGAAACTGAAGACAGCAAAAACTAGTCCCTCTAAGTTTTGTATGAAAGTGAAGCCAGCTAAAACTCGTCTCTCGTAGTTTTGTATGAAAGTGAAGCCAGCTAAAACTCGTCCCTCTTAGTTTTGTATGAAAGTGAAGCCAGCTAAAACTCGTCTCTCGTAGTTTTTGTATGAAAGTGAAGCCAGCTAAAACTCGTCCCTCTTAGTTTTTGTATGAAAGTGAAGCCAGCTAAAACTCGTACCTCGTAGTTTTTGTATGAAATTGAGGCCAGCTAAAACTCGTCCCTCGTAGTTTTTGTATGAAAGTGAGGCCAGCTAAAACTGGTCTCTCGTAGTGTTTGTATGAGAACACCAGTAATACGGTGATCCCTTGCTTGGGTAGGTTCATGCGCTGCCGATAGTACCCAGTGAGGTTGCCTAGATTGTTCCTAGTTTGGTTACGTCCGTTTTAGCTTTGTATGCCGAATCGGGCCAAGAGGGTGTCGGGCGCTCTAGTAGGTAGAAAGTATGCCGAATCGGGCCAGAGCGTGTCGGGCACGCAAGTAGGTAGAAAGTATGCCGAATCGGGCCAAGAGCAAGTCGGGCACTTAAGTAGGTAGAAAGTATGCCGAATCGGGCCAAGAGCGTGTCGGGCACGCAAGTAGGTACAAAGTATGCCGAATCGGGTCAAGAGCGTGTCGGGCACTTAAGCAGGTAGAAAGTATGCCGAATCGGGCCAAGAGCGTGTCGGGCACTCTAGTAGGTACAAAGTATGCCGAATCGGGCCAAGAGCGTGTCGGGCACGCAAGTAGGTACAAAGTATGCCGAATCGGGCCAAGAGCGTGTCGGGCACGCAAGTAGGTACAAAGTATGCCGAATCGGGTCAAGAGCGTGTCGGGCACTTAAGCAGGTAGAAAGTATGCCGAATCGGGCCAAGAGCGTGTCGGGCACGCAAGTAGGTACAAAGTATGCCGAATCGGGTCAAGAGCGTGTCGGGCACTTAAGGAGGTAGAAAGTATGCCGAATCGGGCCAAGAGCGTGTCGGGCACGCAAGTAGGTACAAAGTATGCCGAATCGGGTCAAGAGCGTGTCGGGCACGCAAGTAGGTACAAAGTATGCCGAATCGGGCCAAGAGCGTGTCGGGCACTCTAGTAGGTAGAAAGTATGCCGAATCGGGCCAAGAGCGTGTCGGGCACTTAAGCAGGTAGAAAGTATGCCGAATCGGGCCAAGAGCGTGTCGGGCACTTAAGTAGGTAGAAAGTATGCCGAATCGGGCCAAGAGCGTGTCGGGCACTTAAGCAGGTAGAAAGTGGGTAGAATAGGGCCAAGAGCGTGTCGGGCACTCTAGTAGGTAGAAAGTGGGTAGAAAAGGGCCAAGAGCGTGTCGGGTACTAAATAATAACAATAAAATTGAGTTATTTTAAACTTTATTCTGGATAAAAACATTGAAAACGTATGAGGTAACATCACAAAGATCTAAAACATTCTTTTAAATAAATCTCAACATGTTCTACGACTAAAACATAAGGAACTTATGTTACTATTAGAAGATAGGAATCACCGACCGGTACAAGTTGACAGATTTCTGAACAACAAAAGCCTTTAGGCGCATAATGTACTATTCGCAAAACGTACCCCGTGTGCAAAACGACTTACAGTGCAGCAAAAAAGTAGACCAAAAATGAGGCGCCACTTTGTATGAAATTTCAAAATTAAATGGCAACATTGGTTATGAATGGGAAGTCGTCGAAAGTATTTTCGTATGAAAACACTAGATGGCGCTAGTAGTTTTTTAAAACGCGGTAATGAAATGTTTTCTGCGATATGATAAAGGTGTTGGGTGCATAGTGTTCGCCACGCGGACATGTTCGCCTCGCGAAAACTTAGAACTTAGAACTTAAAACTTAAAAATTAAAAATTAGAAGTGGAAAACCTTGTACGGTACGGTAGTAGGTAGTAGTAGGTACCATGTGTGGGGTGTCGTTTGAAAGAGGAACTCGAGCCGCGTTCGATGGTACAACACTTACGGCGATCGGTGACGACACATGTTGCGCAACATTTGAACGATGTTGCGCAACATTGTATGTGCACACACTCGCACCAGAGTCCAACATAATTATAGTGGTCCTCCATACAGTCGGTAAGTGAGGCCAGCTAAAACTCGTCTCTCGTAGTTTTTGTATGAAAGTGAAGCCAGCTAAAACTCGTCCCTCTTAGTTTTGTATGAAAGTGAAGCCAGCTAAAACTCGTCCCTCGTAGTTTTTGTATGAAAGTGAAGCCAGCTAAAACTCGTCCCTCTTAGTTTTGTATGAAAGTGAAGCCAGCTAAAACTCGTCTCTCGTAGTTTTGTATGTAAGTGAAGCCAGCTAAAACTTGTCTCTCGTAGTTTTTGTATGAAAGTGAAGCCAGCTAAAACTCGTCCCTCTTAGTTTTGTATGAAAGTGAAGCCAGCAAAAACTCGTCCCTCGTAGTTTTGTATGAAAGTGAAGCCAGCTAAAACTCGTCCCTCTTAGTTTTTGTATGAAAGTGAAGCCAGCTAAAACTCGTCTCTCGTAGTTTTTGTATGAAAGTGAAGCCAGCTAAAACTCGTCCCTCTTAGTTTTTGTATGAAAGTGAAGCCAGCTAAAACTCGTCCCTCGTAGTTTTTGTATGAAAGTGAGGCCAGCTAAAACTGGTCTCTCGTAGTGTTTGTATGAGAACACCAGTAATACGGTGATCCCTTGCAAGGGTAGGTTCATGCGCTGCCGATAGTACCCAGTGAGGTTGCCTAGATTGTTCCTAGTTTGGTTACGTCCGTTTTAGCTTTGTATGCCGAATCGGGCCAAGAGCGTGTCGGGCACTCTAGTAGGTAGAAAGTATGCCGAATCGGGCCAAGAGCGTGTCGGGCACTCTAGTAGGTAGAAAGTATGCCGAATCGGGCCAAGAGCGTGTCGGGCACTCTAGTAGGTAGAAAGTATGCCGAATCGGGTCAAGAGCGTGTCGGGCACGCAAGTAGGTACAAAGTATGCCGAATCGGGCCAGAGCGTGTCGGGCACGCAAGTAGGTACAAAGTATGCCGAATCGGGCCAAGAGCGTGTCGGGCACTTAAGTAGGTAGAAAGTATGCCGAATCGGGCCAAGAGCGTGTCGGGCACGCAAGTAGGTACAAAGTATGCCGAATCGGGTCAAGAGCGTGTCGGGCACTTAAGCAGGTAGAAAGTATGCCGAATCGGGCCAAGAGCGTGTCGGGCACGCAAGTAGGTACAAAGTATGCCGAATCGGGTCAAGAGCGTGTCGGGCACGCAAGTAGGTACAAAGTATGCCGAATCGGGTCAAGAGCGTGTCGGGCACTCTAGTAGGTAGAAAGTATGCCGAATCGGGCCAAGAGCGTGTCGGGCACTTAAGCAGGTAGAAAGTATGCCGAATCGGGCCAAGAGCGTGTCGGGCACTCTAGTAGGTAGAAAGTATGCTGAATCGGGTCAAGAGCGTGTCGGGCACGCAAGTAGGTACAAAGTATGCCGAATCGGGTCAAGAGCGTGTCGGGCACGCAAGTAGGTACAAAGTATGCCGAATCGGGTCAAGAGCGTGTCGGGCACGCAAGTAGGTACAAAGTATGCCGAATCGGGCCAAGAGCGTGTCGGGCACGCAAGTAGGTACAAAGTATGCCGAATCGGGTCAAGGCGTGTCGGGCACGCAAGTAGGTAGAAAGTATGCCGAATCGGGTCAAGAGCGTGTCGGGCACGCAAGTAGGTACAAAGTATGCCGAATCGGGTCAAGAGCGTGTCGGGCACGCAAGTAGGTACAAAGTATGCCGAATCGGGCCAAAAGCGTGTCGGGCACTCTAGTAGGTACAAAGTATGCCGAATCGGGACAAGAGCGTGTCGGGCACTCTAGTAGGTACCAAGTATGCCGAATCGGGCCAAGAGCGTGTCGGGCACTCTAGTAGGTAGAAAGTATGCCGAATCGGGCCAAGAGCGTGTCGGGCACTCTAGTAGGTAGAAAGTATGCCGAATCGGGCCAAGAGCGTGTCGGGCACTCTAGTAGGTACAAAGTATGCCGAATCGGGCCAAGAGCAAGTCGGGCACTATAGTAGGTAGAAAGTATGCCGAATCGGGCCAAGAGCGTGTCGGGCATAAGCAGGTAGAAAGTGGGTAGAATAGGGCCAAGAGCGTGTCGGGCACTCTAGTAGGTAGTGGGTGAAAAGGGCCAAGAGCGTGTCGGGTACTAAATAATAACAATAAAATTGAGTTATTTTAAACTTTATTCTGGATAAAAACATTGAAAACGTATGAGGTAACATCACAAAGATCTAAAACATTCTTTTAAATAAATCTCAACATGTTCTACGACTAAAACATAAGGAACTTATGTTACTATTAGAAGATAGGAATCACCGACCGGTACAAGTTGACAGATTTCTGAACAACAAAAGCCTTTAGGCGCATAATGTACTATTCGCAAAACGTACCCCGTGTGCAAAACGACTTACAGTGCAGCAAAAAAGTAGACCAAAAATGAGGCGCCACTTTGTATGAAATTTCAAAATTAAATGGCAACATTGGTTATGAATGGGAAGTCGTCGAAAGTATTTTCGTATGAAAACACTAGATGGCGCTAGTAGTTTTTTAAAACGCGGTAATGAAATGTTTTCTGCGATATGATAAAGGTGTTGGGTGCATAGTGTTCGCCACGCGGACACGTTCGCCTCGCGAAAACTTAGAACTTAGAACTTAAAACTTAAAATTAAAAATTAGAAGTGGAAAACCTTGTACGGTACGGTAGTAGGTAGTAGTAGGTACCATGTGTGGGGTGTCGTTTGAAAGAGGAACTCGAGCCGCGTTCGATGGTACAACACTTACGGCGATCGGTGACGACACATGTTGCGCAACATTTGAACGATGTTGCGCAACATTGTATATGTACACTCGCACCAGAGTCCAACATAATTATAGTGGTCCTCCATACAGTCGGTAAGTGAGGCCAGCTAAAACTCGTCTCTCGTAGTTTTTGTATGAAAGTGAAGCCAGCTAAAACTCGTCCCTCTTAGTTTTGTATGAAAGTGAAGCCAGCTAAAACTCGTCCCTCTTAGTTTTGTATGAAAGTGAAGCCAGCTAAAACTCGTCTCTCGTAGTTTTTGTATGAAAGTGAAGCCAGCTAAAACTCGTCCCTCTTAGTTTTTGTATGAAAGTGAAGCCAGCTAAAACTCGTCCTCGTAGTTTTGTATGAAAGTGAAGCCAGCTAAAACTCGTCTCTCGTAGTGTTTGTATGAGAACACCAGTAATACGGTGATCCCTTGCTTGGGTAGGTTCATGCGCTGCCGATAGTACCCAGTGAGGTTGCCTAGATTGTTCCTAGTTTGGTTACGTCCGTTTAAGCTTTGTATGCCGAATCGGGCCAAGAGCGTGTCGGGCACTCTAGTAGGTAGAAAGTATGCCGAATCGGGACAAGAGCAAGTCGGGCACTTAAGTAGGTACAAAGTATGCCGAATCGGGTCAAGAGCGTGTCGGGCACTTAAGCAGGTAGAAAGTATGCCGAATCGGGCCAAGAGCGTGTCGGGCACGCAAGTAGGTAGAAAGTATGCCGAATCGGGCCAAGAGCGTGTCGGGCACGCAAGTAGGTAGAAAGTATGCCGAATCGGGCCAAGAGCGTGTCGGGCACGCAAGTAGGTACAAAGTATGCCGAATCGGGCCAAGAGCGTGTCGGGCACGCAAGTAGGTACAAAGTATGCCGAATCGGGTCAAGAGCGTGTCGGGCACTCAAGCAGGTAGAAAGTATGCCGAATCGGGCCAAGAGCGTGTCGGGCACGCAAGTAGGTAGAAAGTATGCCGAATCGGGCCAAGAGCGTGTCGGGCACGCAAGTAGGTAAAAGTATGCCGAATCGGGCCAAGAGCGTGTCGGGCACGCAAGTAGGTACAAAGTATGCCGAATCGGGTCAAGAGCGTGTCGGGCACGCAAGTAGGTACAAAGTATGCCGAATCGGGTCAAGAGCGTGTCGGGCACTTAAGTAGGTAGAAAGTATGCCGAATCGGGCCAAGAGCGTGTCGGGCACTTAAGCAGGTAGAAAGTGGGTAGAATAGGGCCAAGAGCGTGTCGGGCACTCTAGTAGGTAGAAAGTGGGTAGAAAAGGGCCAAGAGCGTGTCGGGTACTAAATAATAACAATAAAATTGAGTTATTTTAAACTTTATTCTGGATAAAAACATTGAAAACGTATGAGGTAACATCACAAAGATCTAAAACATTCTTTTAAATAAATCTCAACATGTTCTACGACTAAAACATAAGGAACTTATGTTACTATTAGAAGATAGGAATCACCGACCGGTACAAGTTGACAGATTTCTGAACAACAAAAGCCTTTAGGCGCATAATGTACTATTCGCAAAACGTACCCCGTGTGCAAAACGACTTACAGTGCAGCAAAAAAAAGTAGACCAAAAATGAGGGCGCCACTTTGTATGAAATTTCAAAATTAAATGGCAACATTGGTTATGAATGGGAAGTCGTCGAAAGTATTTTCGTATGAAAACACTAGATGGCGCTAGTAGTTTTTTAAAACGCGGTAATGAAATGTTTTCTGCGATATGATAAAGGTGTTGGGTGCATAGTGTTCGCCACGCGGACACGTTCGCCTCGCGAAAACTTAGAACTTAGAACTTAAAACTTAAAAATTAAAAATTAGAAGTGGAAAACCTTGTACGGTACGGTAGTAGGTAGTAGTAGGTACCATGTGTGGGTGTCGTTTGAAAGAGGAACTCGAGCCGCGTTCGATGGTACAACACTTACGGCGATCGGTGACGACACATGTTGCGCAACATTTGAACGATGTTGCGCAACATTGTATGTGGCACACACTCGCACCAGAGTCCAACATAATTATAGTGGTCCTCCATACAGTCGGTAAGTGAGGCCAGCTAAAACTCGTCTCTCGTAGTTTTTGTATGAAAGTGAAGCCAGCTAAAACTCGTCCCTCTTAGTTTTTGTATGAAAGTGAAGCCAGCTAAAACTCGTCCTCTTAGTTTTTGTATGAAAGTGAAGCCAGCTAAAACTCGTCTCTCGTAGTTTTGTATGAAAGTGAAGCCAGCTAAAACTCGTCCCTCTTAGTTTTTGTATGAAAGTGAAGCCAGCTAAAACTCGTCCCTCGTAGTTTTTGTATGAAAGTGAAGCCAGCTAAAACTCGTCTCTCGTAGTGTTTGTATGAGAACACCAGTAATACGGTGATCCCTTGCTTGGGGTAGGTTCATGCGCTGCCGATAGTACCCAGTGAGGTTGCCTAGATTGTTCCTAGTTTGGTTACGTCCGTTTAGCTTTGTATGCCGAATCGGGCCAAGAGCGTGTCGGGCACTCTAGTAGGTAGAAAGTATGCCGAATCGGGACAAGAGCAAGTCGGGCACGTAAGTAGGTACAAAGTATGCCGAATCGGGTCAAGAGCGTGTCGGGCACTTAAGCAGGTGAAAGTATGCCGAATCGGGCCAAGAGCGTGTCGGGCACGCAAGTAGGTAGAAAGTATGCCGAATCGGGCCAAGAGCGTGTCGGGCACGCAAGTAGGTAGAAAGTATGCCGAATCGGGCCAAGAGCGTGTCGGGCACGCAAGTAGGTACAAAGTATGCCGAATCGGGTCAAGAGCGTGTCGGGCACGCAAGTAGGTACAAAGTATGCCGAATCGGGTCAAGAGCGTGTCGGGCACTCAAGCAGGTAGAAAGTATGCCGAATCGGGCCAAGAGCGTGTCGGGCACGCAAGTAGGTAGAAAGTATGCCGAATCGGGCCAAGAGCGTGTCGGGCACGCAAGTAGGTAGAAAGTATGCCGAATCGGGCCAAGAGCGTGTCGGGCACGCAAGTAGGTAGAAAGTATGCCGAATCGGGTCAAGAGCGTGTCGGGCACGCAAGTAGGTACAAAGTATGCCGAATCGGGTCAAGAGCGTGTCGGGCACTTAAGTAGGTAGAAAGTATGCCGAATCGGGCCAAGAGCGTGTCGGGCACTTAAGCAGGTAGAAAGTGGGTAGAATAGGGCCAAGAGCGTGTCGGGCACTCTAGTAGGTAGAAAGTGGGTAGAAAAGGGCCAAGAGCGTGTCGGGTACTAAATAATAACAATAAAATTGAGTTATTTTAAACTTTATTCTGGATAAAAACATTGAAAACGTATGAGGTAACATCACAAAGATCTAAAACATTCTTTTAAATAAATCTCAACATGTTCTACGACTAAAACATAAGGAACTTATGTTACTATTAGAAGATAGGAATCACCGACCGGTACAAGTTGACAGATTTCTGAACAACAAAAGCCTTTAGGCGCATAATGTACTATTCGCAAAACGTACCCCGTGTGCAAAACGACTTACAGTGCAGCAAAAAAAAGTAGACCAAAATGAGGGCGCCACTTTGTATGAAATTTCAAAATTAAATGGCAACATTGGTTATGAATGGGAAGTCGTCGAAAGTATTTTCGTATGAAAACACTAGATGGCGCTAGTAGTTTTTTAAAACGCGGTAATGAAATGTTTTCTGCGATATGATAAAGGTGTTGGGTGCATAGTGTTCGCCACGCGGACACGTTCGCCTCGCGAAAACTTAGAACTTAGAACTTAAAACTTAAAAATTAAAAATTAGAAGTGGAAAACCTTGTACGGTACGGTAGTAGGTAGTAGTAGGTACCATGTGTGGGGTGTCGTTTGAAAGAGGAACTCGAGCCGCGTTCGATGGTACAACACTTACGGCGATCGGTGACGACACATGTTGCGCAACATTTGAACGATGTTGCGCAACATTGTATGTGGCACACACTCGCACCAGAGTCCAACATAATTATAGTGGTCCTCCATACAGTCGGTAAGTGAGGCCAGCTAAAACTCGTCTCTCGTAGTTTTTGTATGAAAGTGAAGCCAGCTAAAACTCGTCCCTCTTAGTTTTTGTATGAAAGTGAAGCCAGCTAAAACTCATCCCTCTTAGTTTTTGTATGAAAGTGAAGCCAGCTAAAACTCGTCTCTCGTAGTTTTTGTATGAAAGTGAAGCCAGCTAAAACTCGTCCCTCTTAGTTTTTGTATGAAAGTGAAGCCAGCTAAAACTCGTCCCTCGTAGTTTTTGTATGAAAGTGAGGCCAGCTAAAACTGGTCTCTCGTAGTGTTTGTATGAGAACACCAGTAATACGGTGATCCCTTGCTTGGGGTAGGTTCATGCGCTGCCGATAGTACCCAGTGAGGTTGCCTAGATTGTTCCTAGTTTGGTTACGTCCGTTTAAGCTTTGTATGCCGAATCGGGCCAAGAGCGTGTCGGGCACTCTAGTAGGTAGAAAGTATGCCGAATCGGGACAAGAGCGTGTCGGGCACTCAAGTAGGTACAAAGTATGCCGAATCGGGTCAAGAGCGTGTCGGGCACTTAAGCAGGTAGAAAGTATGCCGAATCGGGCCAAGAGCGTGTCGGGCACGCAAGTAGGTAGAAAGTATGCCGAATCGGGCCAAGAGCGTGTCGGGCACGCAAGTAGGTAGAAAGTATGCCGAATCGGGCCAAGAGCGTGTCGGGCACGCAAGTAGGTACAAAGTATGCCGAATCGGGTCAAGAGCGTGTCGGGCACGCAAGTAGGTACAAAGTATGCCGAATCGGGTCAAGAGCGTGTCGGGCACTCAAGCAGGTAGAAAGTATGCCGAATCGGGCCAAGAGCGTGTCGGGCACGCAAGTAGGTAGAAAGTATGCCGAATCGGGCCAAGAGCGTGTCGGGCACGCAAGTAGGTAGAAAGTATGCCGAATCGGGCCAAGAGCGTGTCGGGCACGCAAGTAGGTACAAAGTATGCCGAATCGGGTCAAGAGCGTGTCGGGCACGCAAGTAGGTACAAAGTATGCCGAATCGGGTCAAGAGCGTGTCGGGCACTTAAGTAGGTAGAAAGTATGCCGAATCGGGCCAAGAGCGTGTCGGGCACTTAAGCAGGTAGAAAGTGGGTAGAATAGGGCCAAGAGCGTGTCGGGCACTCTAGTAGGTAGAAAGTGGGTAGAAAAGGCCAAGAGCGTGTCGGGTACTAAATAATAACAATAAAATTGAGTTATTTTAAACTTTATTCTGGATAAAAACATTGAAAACGTATGAGGTAACATCACAAAGATCTAAAACATTCTTTTAAATAAATCTCAACATGTTCTACGACTAAAACATAAGGAACTTATGTTACTATTAGAAGATAGGAATCACCGACCGGTACAAGTTGACAGATTTCTGAACAACAAAAGCCTTTAGGCGCATAATGTACTATTCGCAAAACGTACCCCGTGTGCAAAACGACTTACAGTGCAGCAAAAAAAAGTAGACCAAAAATGAGGCGCCACTTTGTATGAAATTTCAAAATTAAATGGCAACATTGGTTATGAATGGGAAGTCGTCGAAAGTATTTTCGTATGAAAACACTAGATGGCGCTAGTAGTTTTTTAAAACGCGGTAATGAAATGTTTTCTGCGATATGATAAAGGTGTTGGGTGCATAGTGTTCGCCACGCGGACACGTTCGCCTCGCGAAAACTTAGAACTTAGAACTTAAAACTTAAAAATTAAAAATTAGAAGTGGAAAACCTTGTACGGTACGGTAGTAGGTAGTAGTAGGTACCATGTGTGGGGTGTCGTTTGAAAGAGGAACTCGAGCCGCGTTCGATGGTACAACACTTACGGCGATCGGTGACGACACATGTTGCGCAACATTTGAACGATGTTGCGCAACATTGTATGTGGCACACACTCGCACCAGAGTCCAACATAATTATAGTGGTCCTCCATACAGTCGGTAAGTGAGGCCAGCTAAAACTCGTCTCTCGTAGTGTTTGTATGAAAGTGAAGCCAGCTAAAACTCGTCCCTCTTAGTTTTGTATGAAAGTGAAGCCAGCTAAAACTCGTCCCTCTTAGTTTTTGTATGAAAGTGAAGCCAGCTAAAACTCGTCTCTCGTAGTTTTTGTATGAAAGTGAAGCCAGCTAAAACTCGTCCCTCTTAGTTTTTGTATGAAAGTGAAGCCAGCTAAAACTCGTCCCTCGTAGTTTTTGTATGAAAGTGAAGCCAGCTAAAACTGGTCTCTCGTAGTGTTTGTATGAGAACACCAGTAATACAGTGATCCCTTGCTTGGGTAGGTTCATGCGCTGCCGATAGTACCCAGTGAGGTTGCCTAGATTGTTCCTAGTTTGGTTACGTCCGTTTTAGCTTTGTATGCCGAATCGGGCCAAGAGCGTGTCGGGCACTCTAGTAGGTGAAAGTATGCCGAATCGGGCCAAGAGCAAGTCGGGCACTTAGGTAGAAAGTATGCCGAATCGGGCCAAGAGCGTGTCGGGCACGCAAGAAGGTACAAAGTATGCCGAATCGGGTCAAGAGCGTGTCAGGCACTTAAGCAGGTAGAAAGTATGCCGAATCGGGCCAAGAGCGTGTCGGGCACTCTAGTAGGTAGAAAGTATGCCGAATCGGGTCAAGAGCGTGTCGGGCACGCAAGTAGGTACAAAGTATGCCGAATCGGGTCAAGAGCGTGTCGGGCACGCAAGTAGGTAGAAAGTATGCCGAATCGGGCCAAAAGCGTGTCGGGCACGCAAGTAGGTACAAAGTATGCCGAATCGGGCCAAGAGCGTGTCGGGCACGCAAGTAGGTACAAAGTATGCCGAATCGGGCCAAGAGCGTGTCGGGCACGCAAGTAGGTAGAAAGTATGCCGAATCGGGCCAAGAGCGTGTCGGGCACTCTAGTAGGTAGAAAGTATGCCGAATCGGGCCAAGAGCAAGTCGGGCACTTAAGTAGGTAGAAAGTATGCCGAATCGGGCCAAGAGCGTGTCGGGCACGCAAGTAGGTACAAAGTATGCCGAATCGGGTCAAGAGCGTGTCGGGCACTTAAGCAGGTAGAAAGTATGCCGAATCGGGCCAAGAGCGTGTCGGGCACTCTAGTAGGTAGAAAGTATGCCGAATCGGGTCAAGAGCGTGTCGGGCACGCAAGTAGGTACAAAGTATGCCGAATCGGGTCAAGAGCGTGTCGGGCACGCAAGTAGGTAGAAAGTATGCCGAATCGGGCCAAAAGCGTGTCGGGCACGCAAGTAGGTACAAAGTATGCCGAATCGGGCCAAGAGCGTGTCGGGCACTCTAGTAGGTAGAAAGTATGCCGAATCGGGCCAAGAGCGTGTCGGGCACTCTAGTAGGTAGAAAGTATGCCGAATCGGGCCAAGAGCGTGTCGGGCACGCAAGTAGGTAGAAAGTATGCCGAATCGGGCCAAGAGCGTGTCGGGCACTCTAGTAGGTAGAAAGTGGGTAGAATAGGGCCAAGAGCGTGTCGGGCACTCTAGTAGGTAGAAAGTGTGACGAATCGGGCCAAGAGCGTGTCGGGCACTCTAGTAGGTAGAAAGTGTGCCGAATCGGGCCAAGAGCGTGTCGGGCACTCTAGTAGGTAGAAAGTGGGTAGAATAGGGCCAAGAGCGTGTAGGGCACTCTAGTAGGTAGAAAGTGGGTAGAAAAGGGCCAAGAGCGTGTCGGGCACTCTAGTAGGTAGAAAGTGGGTAGAATAGGGCCAAGAGCGTGTCGGGCACTATAAAATTGTATTGAATTGAAGTTTGTTTCAGTGGTCCCTAATCTTTTCACTCGATTGACCCAAAACAGGATTATGTTTTAATTTACAACACAAATTCTAAAGAAATAATAACAATAAAATTGAGTTATTTTAAACTTTATTCTGGATAAAAACATTAAAAAAGTATGAGGTAACACCACAAAGATCTAAAACATTTTTAAATAAATAAATCTTCACATGTTCTACGACTAAAACATAAGGAACTTCTGTTACTATTAGAAGATAGGGATCACCGACCGGTACAAGTTGACAGATTTCTGAACAACAAAAGCCTTTAGGCGCATAATGTACTATTCGCAAAACGTACCCCGTGTGCAAAACGACTTACAGTGCAGCAAAAAAAAGTAGACCAAAAATGAGGGCGCCACTTTGTATGAAATTTCAAAATTAAATGGCAACATTGGTTATGAATGGGAAGTCGTCGAAAGTATTTTCGTATGAAAACACTAGATGGCGCTAGTAGTTTTTTAAAACGCGGTAATGAAATGTTTTCTGCGATATGATAAAGGTGTTGGGTGCATAGTGTTCGCCACGCGGACACGTTCGCCTCGCGAAAACTTAGAACTTAGAACTTAAAACTTAAAAATTAAAAATTAGAAGTGGAAAACCTTGTACGGTACGGTAGTAGGTAGTAGTAGGTACCATGTGTGGGGTGTCGTTTGAAAGAGGAACTCGAGCCGCGTTCGATGGTACAACACTTACGGCGATCGGTGACGACACATGTTGCGCAACATTTGAACGATGTTGCGCAACATTGTATGTGGCACACACTCGCACCAGAGTCCAACATAATTATAGTGGTCCTCCATACAGTCGGTAAGTGAGGCCAGCTAAAACTCGTCTCTCGTAGTTTTGTATGAAAGTGAAGCCAGCTAAAACTCGTCCCTCTTAGTTTTGTATGAAAGTGAAGCCAGCTAAAACTCGTCCCTCGTAGTTTTTGTATGAAAGTGAAGCCAGCTAAAACTCGTCCCTCTTAGTTTTTGTATGAAAGTGAAGCCAGCTAAAACTCGTCTCTCGTAGTTTTTATGAAAGTGAAGCCAGCTAAAACTCGTCTCTCGTAGTTTTTGTATGAAAGTGAAGCCAGCTAAAACTCGTCCCTCTTAGTTTTGTATGAAAGTGAAGCCAGCTAAAACTCGTCTCTCGTAGTTTTTGTATGAAAGTGAAGCCAGCTAAAACTCGTCCCTCTTAGTTTTGTATGAAAGTGAAGCCAGCTAAAACTCGTCTCTCGTAGTTTTTGTATGAAAGTGAAGCCAGCTAAAACTCGTCTCTCGTAGTTTTTGTATGAAAGTGAAGCCAGCTAAAACTCGTCCCTCTTAGTTTTGTATGAAAGTGAAGCCAGCTAAAACTCGTCCCTCGTAGTTTTTGTATGAAAGTGAGGCCAGCTAAAACTGGTCTCTCGTAGTGTTTGTATGAGAACACCAGTAATACGGTGATCCCTTGCTTGGGGTAGGTTCATGCGCTGCCGATAGTACCCAGTGAGGTTGCCTAGATTGTTCCTAGTTTGGTTACGTCGGTTTTAGCTTTGTATGCCGAATCGGGCCAAGAGCGTGTCGGGCACTCTAGTAGGTAGAAAGTATGCCGAATCGGGCCAAGAGCGTGTCGGGCACTCTAGTAGGTACAAAGTATGCCGAATCGGGCCAAGAGCAAGTCGGGCACTTAAGTAGGTACAAAGTATGCCGAATCGGGCCAAGAGCGTGTCGGGCACGCAAGTAGGTACAAAGTATGCCGAATCGGGTCAAGAGCGTGTCGGGCACTTAAGCAGGTAGAAAGTATGCCGAATCGGGCCAAGAGCGTGTCGGGCACTCTAGTAGGTAGAAAGTATGCTGAATCGGGTCAAGAGCGTGTCGGGCACGCAAGTAGGTACAAAGTATGCCGAATCGGGTCAAGAGCGTGTCGGGCACGCAAGTAGGTACAAAGTATGCCGAATCGGGTCAAGAGCGTGTCGGGCACGCAAGTAGGTACAAAGTATGCCGAATCGGGCCAAGAGCGTGTCGGGCACTCTAGTAGGTACAAAGTATGCCGAATCGGGCCAAGAGCGTGTCGGGCACTTAAGTAGGTAGAAAGTATGCCGAATCGGGCCAAGAGCGTGTCGGGCACTCTAGTAGGTAGAAAGTGGGTAGAAAAGGGCCAAGAGCGTGTCGGGTACTAAATAATAACAATAAAATTGAGTTATTTAAAACTTTATTCTGGATAAAAACATTGAAAACGTATGAGGTAACATCACAAAAGATCTAAAACATTCTTTTAAATAAATCTCAACATGTTCTACGACTAAAACTTACGGAACTTATGTTACTATTAGAAGATAGGAATCACCGACCGGTACAAGTTGACAGATTTCTGAACAACAAAAGCCTTTAGGCGCATAATGTACTATTCGCAAAACGTACCCCGTGTGCAAAACGACTTACAGTGCAGCAAAAAAGTAGACCAAAATGAGGGCGCCACTTTGTATGAAATTTCAAAATTAAATGGCAACATTGGTTATGAATGGGAAGTCGTCGAAAGTATTTTCGTATGAAAACACTAGATGGCGCTAGTAGTTTTTTAAAACGCGGTAATGAAATGTTTTCTGCGATATGATAAAGGTGTTGGGTGCATAGTGTTCGCCACGCGGACACGTTCGCCTCGCGAAAACTTAGAACTTAGAACTTAAAACTTAAAAATTAAAAATTAGAAGTGGAAAACCTTGTACGGTACGGTAGTAGGTAGTAGTAGGTACCATGTGTGGGGTGTCGTTTGAAAGAGGAACTCGAGCCGCGTTCGATGGTACAACACTTACGGCGATCGGTGACGACACATGTTGCGCAACATTTGAACGATGTTGCGCAACATTGTATGTGGCACACACTCGCACCAGAGTCCAACATAATTATAGTGGTCCTCCATACAGTCGGTAAGTGAGGCCAGCTAAAACTCGTCTCTCGTAGTTTTGTATGAAAGTGAAGCCAGCTAAAACTCGTCCCTCTTAGTTTTGTATGAAAGTGAAGCCAGCTAAAACTCGTCCCTCGTAGTTTTTGTATGAAAGTGAAGCCAGCTAAAACTCGTCCCTCTTAGTTTTTGTATGAAAGTGAAGCCAGCTAAAACTCGTCTCTCGTAGTTTTTGTATGAAAGTGAAGCCAGCTAAAACTCGTCTCTCGTAGTTTTTGTATGAAAGTGAAGCCAGCTAAAACTCGTCCCTCTTAGTTTTGTATGAAAGTGAAGCCAGCTAAAACTCGTCTCTCGTAGTTTTGTATGAAAGTGAAGCCAGCTAAAACTCGTCCCTCTTAGTTTTTGTATGAAAGTGAAGCCAGCTAAAACTCGTCTCTCGTAGTTTTGTATGAAAGTGAAGCCAGCTAAAACTCGTCTCTCGTAGTTTTTGTATGAAAGTGAAGCCAGCTAAAACTCGTCTCTCGTAGTTTTTGTATGAAAGTGAAGCCAGCTAAAACTCGTCCCTCGTAGTTTTTGTATGAAAGTGAGGCCAGCTAAAACTGGTCTCTCGTAGTGTTTGTATGAGAACACCAGTAATACGGTGATCCCTTGCTTGGGGTAGGTTCATGCGCTGCCGATAGTACCCAGTGAGGTTGCCTAGATTGTTCCTAGTTTGGTTACGTCGGTTTTAGCTTTGTATGCCGAATCGGGCCAAGAGCGTGTCGGGCACTCTAGTAGGTAGAAAGTATGCCGAATCGGGCCAAGAGCGTGTCGGGCACTCTAGTAGGTACAAAGTATGCCGAATCGGGCCAAGAGCAAGTCGGGCACTTAAGTAGGTACAAAGTATGCCGAATCGGGCCAAGAGCGTGTCGGGCACGCAAGTAGGTACAAAGTATGCCGAATCGGGTCAAGAGCGTGTCGGGCACTTAAGCAGGTAGAAAGTATGCCGAATCGGGCCAAGAGCGTGTCGGGCACTCTAGTAGGTAGAAAGTATGCTGAATCGGGTCAAGAGCGTGTCGGGCACGCAAGTAGGTACAAAGTATGCCGAATCGGGTCAAGAGCGTGTCGGGCACGCAAGTAGGTACAAAGTATGCCGAATCGGGTCAAGAGCGTGTCGGGCACGCAAGTAGGTACAAAGTATGCCGAATCGGGCCAAGAGCGTGTCGGGCACTCTAGTAGGTACAAAGTATGCCGAATCGGGCCAAGAGCAAGTCGGGCACTTAAGTAGGTAGAAAGTATGCCGAATCGGGCCAAGAGCGTGTCGGGCACTCTAGTAGGTAGAAAGTGGGTAGAAAAGGGCCAAGAGCGTGTCGGGTACTAAATAATAACAATAAAATTGAGTTATTTAAAACTTTATTCTGGATAAAAACATTGAAAACGTATGAGGTAACATCACAAAAGATCTAAAACATTCTTTTAAATAAATCTCAACATGTTCTACGACTAAAACATAAGGAACTTCTGTTACTATTAGAAGATAGGGATCACCGACCGGTACAAGTTGACAGATTTCTGAACAACAAAAGCCTTTAGGCGCATAATGTACTATTCGCAAAACGTACCCCGTGTGCAAAACGACTTACAGTGCAGCAAAAAAAAGTAGACCAAAAATGAGGGCGCCACTTTGTATGAAATTTCAAAATTAAATGGCAACATTGGTTATGAATGGGAAGTCGTCGAAAGTATTTTCGTATGAAAACACTAGATGGCGCTAGTAGTTTTTTAAAACGCGGTAATGAAATGTTTTCTGCGATATGATAAAGGTGTTGGGTGCATAGTGTTCGCCACGCGGACACGTTCGCCTCGCGAAAACTTAGAACTTAGAACTTAAAACTTAAAAATTAAAAATTAGAACTGGAAAACCTTGTACGGTACGGTAGTAGGTAGTAGTAGGTACCATGTGTGGGGTGTCGTTTGAAAGAGGAACTCGAGCCGCGTTCGATGGTACAACACTTACGGCGATCGGTGACGACACATGTTGCGCAACATTTGAACGATGTTGCGCAACATTGTATGTGGCACACACTCGCACCAGAGTCCAACATAATTATAGTGGTCCTCCATACAGTCGGTAAGTGAGGCCAGCTAAAACTCGTCTCTCGTAGTTTTGTATGAAAGTGAAGCCAGCTAAAACTCGTCCCTCTTAGTTTTGTATGAAAGTGAAGCCAGCTAAAACTCGTCCCTCGTAGTTTTTGTATGAAAGTGAAGCCAGCTAAAACTCGTCCCTCTTAGTTTTTGTATGAAAGTGAAGCCAGCTAAAACTCGTCTCTCGTAGTTTTTGTATGAAAGTGAAGCCAGCTAAAACTCGTCTCTCGTAGTTTTTGTATGAAAGTGAAGCCAGCTAAAACTCGTCCCTCTTAGTTTTGTATGAAAGTGAAGCCAGCTAAAACTCGTCTCTCGTAGTTTTTGTATGAAAGTGAAGCCAGCTAAAACTCGTCCCTCTTAGTTTTTGTATGAAAGTGAAGCCAGCTAAAACTCGTCTCTCGTAGTTTTGTATGAAAGTGAAGCCAGCTAAAACTCGTCTCTCGTAGTTTTGTATGAAAGTGAAGCCAGCTAAAACTCGTCCCTCTTAGTTTTGTATGAAAGTGAAGCCAGCTAAAACTCGTCACTCGTAGTTTTGTATGAAAGTGAGGCCAGCTAAAACTGGTCTCTCGTAGTGTTTGTATGAGAACACCAGTAATACGGTGATCCCTTGCTTGGGGTAGGTTCATGCGCTGCCGATAGTACCCAGTGAGGTTGCCTAGATTGTTCCTAGTTTGGTTACGTCCGTTTTAGCTTTGTATGCCGAATCGGGCCAAGAGCGTGTCGGGCACTCTAGTAGGTAGAAAGTATGCCGAATCGGGCCAAGAGCAAGTCGGGCACTTAAGTAGGTAGAAAGTATGCCGAATCGGGCCAAGAGCGTGTCGGGCACGCAAGTAGGTACAAAGTATGCCGAATCGGGCCAAGAGCGTGTCGGGCACTTAAGCAGGTAGAAAGTATGCCGAATCGGGCCAAGAGCGTGTCGGGCACTCTAGTAGGTAGAAAGTATGCCGAATCGGGTCAAGAGCGTGTCGGGCACGCAAGTAGGTACAAAGTATGCCGAATCGGGTCAAGAGCGTGTCGGGCACGCAAGTAGGTACAAAGTATGCCGAATCGGGTCAAGAGCGTGTCGGGCACTTATGCAGGTAGAAAGTATGCCGAATCGGGCCAAGAGCGTGTCGGGCACGCAAGTAGGTAGAAAGTATGCCGAATCGGGTCAAGAGCGTGTCGGGCACGCAAGTAGGTACAAAGTATGCCGAATCGGGTCAAGAGCGTGTCGGGCACGCAAGTAGGTAGAAAGTATGCCGAATCGGGCCAAGAGCGTGTCGGGCACGCAAGTAGGTACAAAGTATGCCGAATCGGGCCAAGAGCGTGTCGGGCACTCTAGTAGGTAGAAAGTATGCCGAATCGGGCCAAGAGCGTGTCGGGCACTCTAGTAGGTAGAAAGTGGGTAGAAAAGGGCCAAGAGCGTGTCGGGTACTAAATAATAACAATAAAATTGAGTTATTTTAAACTTTATTCTGGATAAAAACATTGAAAACGTATGAGGTAACATCACAAAGATCTAAAACATTCTTTTAAATAAATCTCAACATGTTCTACGACTAAAACATAAGGAACTTCTGTTACTATTAGAAGATAGGGATCACCGACCGGTACAAGTTGACAGATTTCTGAACAACAAAAGCCTTTAGGCGCATAATGTACTATTCGCAAAACGTACCCCGTGTGCAAAACGACTTACAGTGCAGCAAAAAAAAGTAGACCAAAAATGAGGCGCCACTTTGTATGAAATTTCAAAATTAAATGGCAACATTGGTTATGAATGGGAAGTCGTCGAAAGTATTTTCGTATGAAAACACTAGATGGCGCTAGTAGTTTTTTAAAACGCGGTAATGAAATGTTTTCTGCGATATGATAAAGGTGTTGGGTGCATAGTGTTCGCCACGCGGACACGTTCGCCTCGCGAAAACTTAGAACTTAGAACTTAAAACTTAAAAATTAAAAATTAGAACTGGAAAACCTTGTACGGTACGGTAGTAGGTAGTAGTAGGTACCATGTGTGGGGTGTCGTTTGAAAGAGGAACTCGAGCCGCGTTCGATGGTACAACACTTACGGCGATCGGTGACGACACATGTTGCGCAACATTTGAACGATGTTGCGCAACATTGTATGTGGCACACTCGCACCAGAGTCCAACATAATTATAGTGGTCCTCCATACAGTCGGTAAGTGAGGCCAGCTAAAACTCGTCTCTCGTAGTTTTTGTATGAAAGTGAAGCCAGCTAAAACTCGTCCCTCTTAGTTTTGTATGAAAGTGAAGCCAGCTAAAACTCGTCCCTCGTAGTTTTGTATGAAAGTGAAGCCAGCTAAAACTCGTCCCTCTTAGTTTTTGTATGAAAGTGAAGCCAGCTAAAACTCGTCCCTCGTAGTTTTTGTATGAAAGTGAAGCCAGCTAAAACTCGTCCCTCGTAGTTTTGTATTAAAGTGAAGCCAGCTAAAACTCGTCCCTCTTAGTTTTGTATGAAAGTGAAGCCAGCTAAAACTCGTCCCTCTTAGTTTTTGTATGAAAGTGAAGCCAGCTAAAACTCGTCCCTCTTAGTTTTTGTATGAAAGTGAAGCCAGCTAAAACTCGTCTCTCGTAGTTTTTGTATGAAAGTGAAGCCAGCTAAAACTCGTCCCTCTTAGTTTTTGTATGAAAGTGAAGCCAGCTAAAACTCGTCCCTCTTAGTTTTTGTATGAAAGTGAAGCCAGCTAAAACTCGTCCCTCGTAGTTTTGTATGAAAGTGAAGCCAGCTAAAACTCGTCCCTCTTAGTTTTGTATGAAAGTGAAGCCAGCTAAAACTCGTCCCTCTTAGTTTTGTATGAAAGTGTAGCCAGCTAAAACTCGTCCCTCGTAGTTTTGTATGAAAGTGAGGCCAGCTAAAACTGGTCTCTCGTAGTGTTTGTATGAGAACACCAGTAATACGGTGATCCCTTGCTTGGGGTAGGTTCATGCGCTGCCGATAGTACCCAGTGAGGTTGCCTAGATTGTTCCTAGTTTGGTTACGTCGGTTTTAGCTTTGTATGCCGAATCGGGCCAAGAGCGTGTCGGGCACTCTAGTAGGTAGAAAGTATGCCGAATCGGGCCAAGAGCGTGTCGGGCACTCTAGTAGGTAGAAAGTATGCCGAATCGGGCCAAGAGCGTGTCGGGCACTCTAGTAGGTAGAAAGTATGCCGAATCGGGTCAAGAGCGTGTCGGGCACGCAAGTAGGTACAAAGTATGCCGAATCGGGTCAAGAGCGTGTCGGGCACGCAAGTAGGTACAAAGTATGCCGAATCGGGTCAAGAGCGTGTCGGGCACGCAAGTAGGTACAAAGTATGCCGAATCGGGTCAAGAGCGTGTCGGGCACGCAAGTAGGTACAAAGTATGCCGAATCGGGTCAAGAGCGTGTCGGGCACGCAAGTAGGTACAAAGTATGCCGAATCGGGTCAAGAGCGTGTCGGGCACTTAAGCAGGTAGAAAGTATGCCGAATCGGGTCAAGAGCGTGTCGGGCACTTAAGCAGGTAGAAAGTATGCCGAATCGGGCCAAGAGCGTGTCGGGCACGCAAGTAGGTACAAAGTATGCCGAATCGGGCCAAGAGCGAGTCGGGCACTTAAGTAGGTACAAAGTATGCCGAATCGGGCCAAGAGCGTGTCGGGCACGCAAGTAGGTACAAAGTATGCCGAATCGGGTCAAGAGCGTGTCGGGCACTTAAGCAGGTAGAAAGTATGCCGAATCGGGCCAAGAGCGTGTCGGGCACTCTAGTAGGTAGAAAGTATGCTGAATCGGGTCAAGAACGTGTCGGGCACGCAAGTAGGTACAAAGTATGCCGAATCGGGTCAAGAGCGTGTCGGGCACTTAAGCAGGTAGAAAGTATGCCGAATCGGGCCAAGAGCGTGTCGGGCACGCAAGTAGGTAGAAAGTATGCCGAATCGGGCCAAAAGCGTGTCGGGCACGCAAGTAGGTACAAAGTATGCCGAATCGGGCCAAGAGCGTGTCGGGCACTCTAGTAGGTACAAAGTATGCCGAATCGGGCCAAGAGCAAGTCGGGCACTTAAGTAGGTAGAAAGTATGCCGAATCGGGCCAAGAGCGTGTCGGGCACTTAAGCATGTAGAAAGTGGGTAGAATAGGGCCAAGAGCGTGTCGGGCACTCTAGTAGGTAGAAAGTGGGTAGAATAGGGCCAAGAACGTGTCGGGTACTAAATAACAACAATAAAATTGAGTTATTTTAAACTTTATTCTGGATAAAAACATTGAAAACGTATGAGGTAACATCACAAAAGATCTAAAACATTCTTTTAAATAAATCTCAACATGTTCTACGACTAAAACATAAGGAACTTCTGTTACTATTAGAAGATAGGGATCACCGACCGGTACAAGTTGACAGATTTCTGAACAACAAAAGCCTTTAGGCGCATAATGTACTATTCGCAAAACGTACCCCGTGTGCAAAACTGACTTACAGTGCAGCAAAAAATAGGAGACAAAAAATGAGGGCGCCACTTTGTATGAAATTTCAAAATTAAATGGCAACAATTTACTATGAATTTTTTTTAGTTCATTTTATTTAATTTCTACTCTTTTTGCTGAACTGTACAGATTTGATTGTCATGCCTGACCTGAATGATCGTTGTCAAAAAAGGCCAGTGGTTATTCAGCGCCATCTATTGATGATTTAACTAGCTTCTAAGTACCAATTTTTTAATTTTCAGAAGCTGTCAGAAAAGGCCTTGTTTGCGAAGGGTACATTTTGCTAATAGTACGTTTAGTCTAACTAAGCACGGCGTTTTCGGAGAGCAGATCGGTGTAAATGGTGCTGAGGACTTCCTCCTGCGCGCCGCTGTCCAGGTCCTCCAGGTCGCACTCGAACACTGATGAGAAGCTCTTCAGGAACAAAGGCGCCATCGCTTCAGTGGTGCACTCTGTGAACAATTGTCACAAGCAAAAAATTACTGAATCAATAAACGATAGGTAACTACATATAGGATGTAAAAACAAACCATGGAACTGAACAACTTTCAGAAATAAAGTCGTCGAAAGTATTGCAAGTATGAAAACACTAGATGGCGCTAGTAGTTTTTTAAAACGCGGTAATGAAATGTTTTCTGCGATATGATAAAGGTGTTGGGTGCATAGTGTTCGCCACGCGGACACGTTCGCCTCGCGAAAACTTAGAACTTAGAACTTAAAAATTAAAAATTAGAAGTGGAAAACCTTGTACGGTACGGTAGTAGGTAGTAGTAGGTACCATGTGTGGGGTGTCGTTTGAAAGAGGAACTCGAGCCGCGTTCGATGGTACAACACTTACGGCGATCGGTGACGACACATGTTGCGCAACATTTGAACGATGTTGCGCAACATTGTATGTAACACACACTCACCAGAGTCCAACATAATTATAGTGGTCCTCCATACAGTCGGTAAGTGAGGCCAGCTAAAACTCGTCTCTCGTAGTTTTTGTATGAAAGTGAAGCCAGCTAAAACTCGTCCCTCTTAGTTTTTGTATGAAAGTGAAGCCAGCTAAAACTCGTCCCTCTTAGTTTTTGTATGAAAGTGAAGCCAGCTAAAACTCGTCTCTCGTAGTTTTTGTATGAAAGTGAAGCCAGCTAAAACTCGTCCCTCTTAGTTTTTGTATGAAAGTGAAGCCAGCTAAAACTCGTCCCTCGTAGTTTTTGTATGAAAGTGAGGCCAGCTAAAACTGGTCTCTCGTAGTGTTTGTATGAGAACACCAGTAATACGGTGATCCCTTGCTTGGGGTAGGTTCATGCGCTGCCGATAGTACCCAGTGAGGTTGCCTAGATTGTTCCTAGTTTGGTTACGTCCGTTTAAGCTTTGTATGCCGAATCGGGCCAAGAGCGTGTCGGGCACTCTAGTAGGTAGAAAGTATGCCGAATCGGGACAAGAGCAAGTCGGGCACTTAAGTAGGTACAAAGTATGCCGAATCGGGTCAAGAGCGTGTCGGGCACTTAAGCAGGTAGAAAGTATGCCGAATCGGGCCAAGAGCGTGTCGGGCACGCAAGTAGGTAGAAAGTATGCCGAATCGGGCCAAGAGCGTGTCGGGCACGCAAGTAGGTAGAAAGTATGCCGAATCGGGTCAAGAGCGTGTCGGGCACGCAAGTAGGTACAAAGTATGCCGAATCGGGTCAAGAGCGTGTCGGGCACGCAAGTAGGTACAAAGTATGCCGAATCGGGTCAAGAGCGTGTCGGGCACTCAAGCAGGTAGAAAGTATGCCGAATCGGGCCAAGAGCGTGTCGGGCACGCAAGTAGGTAGAAAGTATGCCGAATCGGGCCAAGAGCGTGTCGGGCACGCAAGTAGGTAGAAAGTATGCCGAATCGGGCCAAGAGCGTGTCGGGCACGCAAGTAGGTAGAAAGTATGCCGAATCGGGTCAAGAGCGTGTCGGGCACGCAAGTAGGTACAAAGTATGCCGAATCGGGTCAAGAGCGTGTCGGGCACGCAAGTAGGTACAAAGTATGCCGAATCGGGTCAAGAGCGTGTCGGGCACGCAAGTAGGTACAAAGTATGCCGAATCGGGTCAAGAGCGTGTCGGGCACTCAAGCAGGTAGAAAGTATGCCGAATCGGGCCAAGAGCGTGTCGGGCACGCAAGTAGGTAGAAAGTATGCCGAATCGGGCCAAGAGCGTGTCGGGCACGCAAGTAGGTAGAAAGTATGCCGAATCGGGCCAAAAGCGTGTCGGGCACGCAAGTAGGTACAAAGTATGCCGAATCGGGCCAAAAGCGTGTCGGGCACGCAAGTAGGTACAAAGTATGCCGAATCGGGCCAAAAGCGTGTCGGGCACTTAAGCAGGTAGAAAGTATGCCGAATCGGGCCAAGAGCGTGTCGGGCACGCAAGTAGGTACAAAGTATGCCGAATCGGGCCAAAAGCGTGTCGGGCACTCTAGTAGGTACAAAGTATGCCGAATCGGGCCAAGAGCGTGTCGGGCACTCTAGTAGGTAGAAAGTATGCCGAATCGGGCCAAGAGCGTGTCGGGCACGCAAGTAGGTACAAAGTATGCCGAATCGGGCCAAAAGCGTGTCGGGCACGCAAGTAGGTACAAAGTATGCCGAATCGGGCCAAAAGCGTGTCGGGCACGCAAGTAGGTACAAAGTATGCCGAATCGGGCCAAAAGCGTGTCGGGCACTTAAGCAGGTAGAAAGTATGCCGAATCGGGCCAAGAGCGTGTCGGGCACGCAAGTAGGTACAAAGTATGCCGAATCGGGCCAAAAGCGTGTCGGGCACTCTAGTAGGTACAAAGTATGCCGAATCGGGCCAAGAGCGTGTCGGGCACTCTAGTAGGTAGAAAGTATGCCGAATCGGGCCAAGAGCAAGTCGGGCACTTAAGTAGGTAGAAAGTATGCCGAATCGGGCCAAGAGCGTGTCGGGCACTTAAGCAGGTAGAAAGTGGGTAGAATAGGGCCAAGAGCGTGTCGGGCACTCTAGTAGGTAGAAAGTGGGTAGAAAAGGGCCAAGAGCGTGTCGGGCACTCTAGTAGGTAGAAAGTGGGTAGAATAGGGCCAAGAGCGTGTCGGGCACTCTAGTAAGTAGAAAGTGGGTAGAAAAGGGCCAAGAGCGTGTCGGGTACTAAATAATAACAATAAAATTGAGTTATTTAAAACTTTATTCTGAATAAAAACATTAAATACAAATGAGGTAACATCACAAAAGATCTAAAACATTTTAAATAAAAATAAATCTTAACACGTTCTACGACTAAAACTTACGGAATTTATGTTACTATTAGAAGATAGGGATCACCGACCGGTACAAGTTGACAGATTTCTGAACAACAAAAGCCTTTAGGCGCATAATGTACTATTCGCAAAACGTACCCCGTGTGCAAAACTGACTTACAGTGCAGCAAAAAAAAGTAGACCAAAAATGAGGGCGCCACTTTGTATGAAATTTCAAAATTAAATGGCAACATTGGTTATGAATGGGAAGTCGTCGAAAGTATTTTCGTATGAAAACACTAGATGGCGCTAGTAGTTTTTTAAAACGCGGTAATGAAATGTTTTCTGCGATATGATAAAGGTGTTGGGTGCATAGTGTTCGCCACGCGGACATGTTCGCCTCGCGAAAACTTAGAACTTAGAACTTAAAACTTAAAAATTAAAAATTAGAAGTGGAAAACCTTGTACGGTACGGTAGTAGGTAGTAGTAGGTACCATGTGTGGGGTGTCGTTTGAAAGAGGAACTCGAGCCGCGTTCGATGGTACAACACTTACGGCGATCGGTGACGACACATGTTGCGCAACATTTGAACGATGTTGCGCAACATTGTATGTGGCACACACTCGCACCAGAGTCCAACATAATTATAGTGGTCCTCCATACAGTCGGTAAGTGAGGCCAGCTAAAACTCGTCTCTCGTAGTTTTTGTATGAAAGTGAAGCCAGCTAAAACTCGTCCCTCTTAGTTTTGTATGAAAGTGAAGCCAGCTAAAACTCGTCCCTCGTAGTTTTTGTATGAAAGTGAAGCCAGCTAAAACTCGTCCCTCTTAGTTTTGTATGAAAGTGAAGCCAGCTAAAACTCGTCTCTCGTAGTTTTTGTATGAAAGTGAAGCCAGCTAAAACTCGTCTCTCGTAGTTTTTGTATGAAAGTGAAGCCAGCTAAAACTCGTCCCTCTTAGTTTTGTATGAAAGTGAAGCCAGCTAAAACTCGTCCCTCTTAGTTTTGTATGAAAGTGAAGCCAGCTAAAACTCGTCCCTCTTAGTTTTTGTATGAAAGTGAAGCCAGATAAAACTCGTCTCTCGTAGTTTTGTATGAAAGTGAAGCCAGCTAAAACTCGTCCCTCTTAGTTTTGTATGAAAGTGAAGCCAGCTAAAACTCGTCTCTCGTAGTTTTGTATGAAAGTGAAGCCAGCTAAAACTCGTCCCTCTTAGTTTTTGTATGAAAGTGAAGCCAGCTAAAACTCGTCTCTCGTAGTTTTGTATGAAAGTGAAGCCAGCTAAAACTCGTCCCTCTTAGTTTTGTATGAAAGTGAAGCCAGCTAAAACTCGTCCCTCGTAGTTTTGTATGAAAGTGAGGCCAGCTAAAACTCGTCCCTCGTAGTTTTGTATGAAAGTGAGGCCAGCTAAAACTGGTCTCTCGTAGTGTTTGTATGAGAACACCAGTAATACGGTGATCCCTTGCTTGGGGTAGGTTCATGCGCTGCCGATAGTACCCAGTGAGGTTGCCTAGATTGTTCCTAGTTTGGTTACGTCCGTTTTAGCTTTGTATGCCGAATCGGGCCAAGAGGGTGTCGGGCGCTCTAGTAGGTAGAAAGTATGCCGAATCGGGCCAAGAGCGTGTCGGGCACGCAAGTAGGTAGAAAGTATGCCGAATCGGGCCAAGAGCAAGTCGGGCACTTAAGTAGGTAGAAAGTATGCCGAATCGGGCCAAGAGCGTGTCGGGCACGCAAGTAGGTACAAAGTATGCCGAATCGGGTCAAGAGCGTGTCGGGCACTTAAGCAGGTAGAAAGTATGCCGAATCGGGCCAAGAGCGTGTCGGGCACTCTAGTAGGTACAAAGTATGCCGAATCGGGCCAAGAGCAAGTCGGGCACTTAAGTAGGTACAAAGTATGCCGAATCGGGCCAAGAGCGTGTCGGGCACGCAAGTAGGTACAAAGTATGCCGAATCGGGTCAAGAGCGTGTCGGGCACTTAAGCAGGTAGAAAGTATGCCGAATCGGGCCAAGAGCGTGTCGGGCACGCAAGTAGGTACAAAGTATGCCGAATCGGGTCAAGAGCGTGTCGGGCACTTAAGCAGGTAGAAAGTATGCTGAATCGGGCCAAGAGCGTGTCGGGCACGCAAGTAGGTACAAAGTATGCCGAATCGGGTCAAGAGCGTGTCGGGCACGCAAGTAGGTACAAAGTATGCCGAATCGGGTCAAGAGCGTGTCGGGCACTCTAGTAGGTAGAAAGTATGCCGAATCGGGCCAAGAGCGTGTCGGGCACTTAAGCAGGTAGAAAGTGGGTAGAATAGGGCCAAGAGCGTGTCGGGCACTCTAGTAGGTAGAAAGTATGCTGAATCGGGTCAAGAGCGTGTCGGGCACGCAAGTAGGTACAAAGTATGCCGAATCGGGTCAAGAGCGTGTCGGGCACGCAAGTAGGTACAAAGTATGCCGAATCGGGTCAAGAGCGTGTCGGGCACGCAAGTAGGTACAAAGTATGCCGAATCGGGTCAAGAGCGTGTCGGGCACGCAAGTAGGTAGAAAGTATGCCGAATCGGGTCAAGAGCGTGTCGGGCACGCAAGTAGGTACAAAGTATGCCGAATCGGGTCAAGAGCGTGTCGGGCACGCAAGTAGGTACAAAGTATGCCGAATCGGGCCAAAAGCGTGTCGGGCACTCTAGTAGGTACAAAGTATGCCGAATCGGGCCAAGAGCGTGTCGGGCACTCTAGTAGGTACAAAGTATGCCGAATCGGGCCAAGAGCGTGTCGGGCACTCTAGTAGGTAGAAAGTATGCCGAATCGGGCCAAGAGCGTGTCGGGCACTCTAGTAGGTACAAAGTATGCCGAATCGGGCCAAGAGCGTGTCGGGCACTCTAGTAGGTACAAAGTATGCCGAATCGGGCCAAGAGCAAGTCGGGCACTTAAGTAGGTAGAAAGTATGCCGAATCGGGCCAAGAGCGTGTCGGGCACTTAAGCAGGTAGAAAGTGGGTAGAATAGGGCCAAGAGCGTGTCGGGCACTCTAGTAGGTAGAAAGTGGGTAGAAAAGGGCCAAGAGCGTGTCGGGTACTAAATAATAACAATAAAATTGAGTTATTTTAAACTTTATTCTGGATAAAAACATTGAAAACGTATGAGGTAACATCACAAAGATCTAAAACATTCTTTTAAATAAATCTCAACATGTTCTACGACTAAAACATAAGGAACTTATGTTACTATTAGAAGATAGGAATCACCGACCGGTACAAGTTGACAGATTTCTGAACAACAAAAGCCTTTAGGCGCATAATGTACTATTCGCAAAACGTACCCCGTGTGCAAAACGACTTACAGTGCAGCAAAAAAAAGTAGACCAAAAATGAGGGCGCCACTTTGTATGAAATTTCAAAATTAAATGGCAACATTGGTTATGAATGGGAAGTCGTCGAAAGTATTTTCGTATGAAAACACTAGATGGCGCTAGTAGTTTTTTAAAACGCGGTAATGAAATGTTTTCTGCGATATGATAAAGGTGTTGGGTGCATAGTGTTCGCCACGCGGACATGTTCGCCTCGCGAAAACTTAGAACTTAGAACTTAAAACTTAAAAATTAAAAATTAGAAGTGGAAAACCTTGTACGGTACGGTAGTAGGTAGTAGTAGGTACCATGTGTGGGGTGTCGTTTGAAAGAGGAACTCGAGCCGCGTTCGATGGTACAACACTTACGGCGATCGGTGACGACACATGTTGCGCAACATTTGAACGATGTTGCGCAACATTGTATGTGGCACACTCGCACCAGAGTCCAACATAATTATAGTGGTCCTCCATACAGTCGGTAAGTGAGGCCAGCTAAAACTCGTCTCTCGTAGTTTTTGTATGAAAGTGAAGCCAGCTAAAACTCGTCCCTCTTAGTTTTGTATGAAAGTGAAGCCAGCTAAAACTCGTCCCTCGTAGTTTTGGAAACTCGTCTCTCGTAGTTTTGTATGAAAGTGAAGCCAGCTAAAACTCGTCTCTCGTAGTTTTGTATGAAAGTGAAGCCAGCTAAAACTCGTCCCTCTTAGTTTTGTATGAAAGTGAAGCCAGCTAAAACTCGTCCCTCGTAGTTTTTGTATGAAAGTGAAGCCAGCTAAAACTCGTCCCTCTTAGTTTTGTATGAAAGTGAAGCCAGCTAAAACTCGTCTCTCGTAGTTTTTGTATGAAAGTGAAGCCAGCTAAAACTCGTCCCTCTTAGTTTTTGTATGAAAGTGAAGCCAGCTAAAACTCGTCCCTCGTAGTTTTTGTATGAAAGTGAGGCCAGCTAAAACTGGTCTCTCGTAGTGTTTGTATGAGAACACCAGTAATACGGTGATCCCTTGCTTGGGGTAGGTTCATGCGCTGCCGATAGTACCCAGTGAGGTTGCCTAGATTGTTCCTAGTTTGGTTACGTCGGTTTTAGCTTTGTATGCCGAATCGGGCCAAGAGCGTGTCGGGCACTCTAGTAGGTAGAAAGTATGCCGAATCGGGCCAAGAGCGTGTCGGGCACTCTAGTAGGTAGAAAGTATGCCGAATCGGGCCAAGAGCGTGTCGGGCACTCTAGTAGGTAGAAAGTATGCTGAATCGGGTCAAGAGCGTGTCGGGCACTGTAGTAGGTAGAAAGTATGCTGAATCGGGTCAAGAGCGTGTCGGGCACGCAAGTAGGTACAAAGTATGCCGAATCGGGTCAAGAGCGTGTCGGGCACGCAAGTAGGTACAAAGTATGCCGAATCGGGTCAAGAGCGTGTCGGGCACGCAAGTAGGTACAAAGTATGCCGAATCGGGTCAAGAGCGTGTCGGGCACTTAAGCAGGTAGAAAGTATGCCGAATCGGGTCAAGAGCGTGTCGGGCACTCTAGTAGGTAGAAAGTATGCCGAATCGGGCCAAGAGCGTGTCGGGCACGCAAGTAGGTAGAAAGTATGCCGAATCGGGTCAAGAGCGTGTCGGGCACGCAAGTAGGTACAAAGTATGCCGAATCGGGCCAAGAGCGTGTCGGGCACTTAAGTAGGTACAAAGTATGCCGAATCGGGCCAAGAGCGTGTCGGGCACGCAAGTAGGTACAAAGTATGCCGAATCGGGCCAAGAGCAAGTCGGGCACTTAAGTAGGTACAAAGTATGCCGAATCGGGCCAAGAGCGTGTCGGGCACGCAAGTAGGTACAAAGTATGCCGAATCGGGCCAAGAGCAAGTCGGGCACTTAAGTAGGTACAAAGTATGCCGAATCGGGCCAAGAGCGTGTCGGGCACGCAAGTAGGTACAAAGTATGCCGAATCGGGTCAAGAGCGTGTCGGGCACTTAAGCAGGTAGAAAGTATGCCGAATCGGGCCAAGAGCGTGTCGGGCACTCTAGTAGGTAGAAAGTGGGTAGAAAAGGGCCAAGAGCGTGTCGGGTACTAAATAATAACAATAAAATTGAGTTATTTTAAACTTTATTCTGGATAAAAACATTGAAAACGTATGAGGTAACATCACAAAAGATCTAAAACATTCTTTTAAATAAATCTCAACATGTTCTACGACTAAAACATAAGGAACTTCTGTTACTATTAGAAGATAGGGATCACCGACCGGTACAAGTTGACAGATTTCTGAACAACAAAAGCCTTTAGGCGCATAATGTACTATTCGCAAAACGTACCCCGTGTGCAAAACGACTTACAGTGCAGCAAAAAAAAGTAGACCAAAAATGAGGGCGCCACTTTGTATGAAATTTCAAAATTAAATGGCAACATTGGTTATGAATGGGAAGTCGTCGAAAGTATTTTCGTATGAAAACACTAGATGGCGCTAGTAGTTTTTTAAAACGCGGTAATGAAATGTTTTCTGCGATATGATAAAGGTGTTGGGTGCATAGTGTTCGCCACGCGGACATGTTCGCCTCGCGAAAACTTAGAACTTAGAACTTAAAACTTAAAAATTAAAAATTAGAAGTGGAAAACCTTGTACGGTACGGTAGTAGGTAGTAGTAGGTACCATGTGTGGGGTGTCGTTTGAAAGAGGAACTCGAGCCGCGTTCGATGGTACAACACTTACGGCGATCGGTGACGACACATGTTGCGCAACATTTGAACGATGTTGCGCAACATTGTATGTGGCACACACTCGCACCAGAGTCCAACATAATTATAGTGGTCCTCCATACAGTCGGTAAGTGAGGCCAGCTAAAACTCGTCTCTCGTAGTTTTTGTATGAAAGTGAAGCCAGCTAAAACTCGTCCCTCTTAGTTTTGTATGAAAGTGAAGCCAGCTAAAACTCGTCCCTCGTAGTTTTTGTATGAAAGTGAAGCCAGCTAAAACTCGTCCCTCTTAGTTTTGTATGAAAGTGAAGCCAGCTAAAACTCGTCTCTCGTAGTTTTTGTATGAAAGTGAAGCCAGCTAAAACTCGTCTCTCGTAGTTTTTGTATGAAAGTGAAGCCAGCTAAAACTCGTCCCTCTTAGTTTTGTATGAAAGTGAAGCCAGCTAAAACTCGTCCCTCTTAGTTTTTGTATGAAAGTGAAGCCAGCTAAAACTCGTCCCTCTTAGTTTTTGTATGAAAGTGAAGCCAGCTAAAACTCGTCTCTCGTAGTTTTTGTATGAAAGTGAAGCCAGCTAAAACTCGTCCCTCTTAGTTTTGTATGAAAGTGAAGCCAGCTAAAACTCGTCTCTCGTAGTTTTTGTATGAAAGTGAAGCCAGCTAAAACTCGTCCCTCTTAGTTTTTGTATGAAAGTGAAGCCAGCTAAAACTCGTCTCTCGTAGTTTTTGTATGAAAGTGAAGCCAGCTAAAACTCGTCCCTCTTAGTTTTGTATGAAAGTGAAGCCAGCTAAAACTCGTCCCTCTTAGTTTTTGTATGAAAGTGAAGCCAGCTAAAACTCGTCCCTCGTAGTTTTTGTATGAAAGTGAGGCCAGCTAAAACTGGTCTCTCGTAGTGTTTGTATGAGAACACCAGTAATACGGTGATCCCTTGCTTGGGGTAGGTTCATGCGCTGCCGATAGTACCCAGTGAGGTTGCCTAGATTGTTCCTAGTTTGGTTACGTCCGTTTTAGCTTTGTATGCCGAATCGGGCCAAGAGCGTGTCGGGCACTCTAGTAGGTAGAAAGTATGCCGAATCGGGCCAAGAGCAAGTCGGGCACTTAAGTAGGTAGAAAGTATGCCGAATCGGGCCAAAAGCGTGTCGGGCACGCAAGTAGGTACAAAGTATGCCGAATCGGGCCAAAAGCGTGTCGGGCACGCAAGTAGGTACAAAGTATGCCGAATCGGGCCAAAAGCGTGTCGGGCACTCTAGTAGGTACAAAGTATGCCGAATCGGGCCAAGAGCGTGACGGGCACTCTAGTAGGTACAAAGTATGCCGAATCGGGCCAAGAGCGTGTCGGGCACTCTAGTAGGTAGAAAGTATGCCGAATCGGGCCAAGAGCAAGTCGGGCACTTAAGTAGGTAGAAAGTATGCCGAATCGGGCCAAGAGCGTGTCGGGCACGCAAGTAGGTACAAAGTATGCCGAATCGGGTCAAGAGCGTGTCGGGCACTTAAGCAGGTAGAAAGTATGCCGAATCGGGCCAAGAGCGTGTCGGGCACTCTAGTAGGTAGAAAGTATGCCGAATCGGGTCAAGAGCGTGTCGGGCACGCAAGTAGGTACAAAGTATGCCGAATCGGGTCAAGAGCGTGTCGGGCACGCAAGTAGGTAGAAAGTATGCCGAATCGGGCCAAAAGCGTGTCGGGCACGCAAGTAGGTACAAAGTATGCCGAATCGGGCCAAAAGCGTGTCGGGCACTCTAGTAGGTACAAAGTATGCCGAATCGGGCCAAGAGCGTGTCGGGCACTCTAGTAGGTAGAAAGTATGCCGAATCGGGCCAAGAGCAAGTCGGGCACTTAAGTAGGTAAAAAGTATGCCGAATCGGGCCAAGAGCGTGTCGTACACTCTAGTAAGTAGAAAGTGGGTAGAAAAGGGCCAAGAGCGTGTCGGGTACTAAATAATAACAATAAAATTGAGTTATTTTAAACTTTATTCTGGATAAAAACATTGAAAACGTATGAGGTAACATCACAAAAGATCTAAAACATTCTTTTAAATAAATCTCAACATGTTCTACGACTAAAACATAAGGAACTTCTGTTACTATTAGAAGATAGGGATCACCGACCGGTACAAGTTGACAGATTTCTGAACAACAAAAGCCTTTAGGCGCATAATGTACTATTCGCAAAACGTACCCCGTGTGCAAAACGACTTACAGTGCAGCAAAAAAGAGTAGACAAAAAATTAGGCGCCACTTGTCACTTCAAAATTAAATGGCAACATTGTTATGAATGGCAACAATTTACTATGATTTTTTTTAGTTCCATTTCATTTAATTTCTACTCTTTTTTGCTGGACTGTACAGATTTTATTGTCATGCGAGGTCATGCCTGACCTGAATGATCGTTGTCAAAAAAGGCCAGTGGTTATTCAGCGCCATCTATTGATGATTTAACTAACTTCTAAGTACCAATTTTTTAATTTTCAGAAGCTGTCAGAAAAGGCCTTGTTTGCGAATGATGAGTACATTTTGCGAAGGGTACATTTTGCGAATAGTACGTTTAGTCTAACTAAGCACGGCGTTTTCGGAGAGCAGATCGGTGTAAATGGTGCTGAGGACTTCCTCCTGCGCGCCGCTGTCCAGGTCCTCCAGGTCGCACTCGAACACTGATGAGAAGCTCTTCAGGAACAAAGGCGCCATCGCTTCAGTGGTGCACTCTGTGAAAATTGTCACAAGCAAAAAATTACTGAATCAATAAACGATAGGTAACTACATATAGGATGTAAAAACAAACCATGGAACTGAACAACTTTCAGAAATAAAGTCGTCGAAAGTATTGCAAGTATGAAAACACTAGATGGCGCTAGTAGTTTTTTAAAACGCGGTAATGAAATGTTTTCTGCGATATGATAAAGGTGTTGGGTGCATAGTGTTCGCCACGCGGACACGTTCGCCTCGCGAAAACTTAGAACTTAGAACTTAAAAATTAAAAATTAGAACTGGAAAACCTTGTACGGTACGGTAGTAGGTAGTAGTAGGTACCATGTGTGGGGTGCCGTTTGAAAGAGGAACTCGAGCCGCGTTCGATGGTACAACACTTACGGCGATCGGTGACGACACATGTTGCGCAACATTTGAACGATGTTGCGCAACATTGTATGTGGCACACACTCGCACCAGAGTCCAACATAATTATAGTGGTCCTCCATACAGTCGGTAAGTGAGGCCAGCTAAAACTCGTCCCTCTTAGTTTTTGTATGAAAGTGAAGCCAGCTAAAACTCGTCCCTCTTAGTTTTTGTATGAAAGTGAAGCCAGCTAAAACTCGTCCCTCTTAGTTTTTGTATGAAAGTGAAGCCAGCTAAAACTCGTCTCTCGTAGTTTTTGTATAAAAGTGAAGCCAGCTAAAACTCGTCCCTCTTAGTTTTTGTATGAAAGTGAAGCCAGCTAAAACTCGTCCCTCGTAGTTTTTGTATGAAAGTGAGGCCAGCTAAAACTCGTCCCTCTTAGTTTTCGTATGAAAGTGAAGCCAGCTAAAACTCGTCCCTCTTAGTTTTTGTATGAAAGTGAAGCCAGCTAAAACTCGTCCCTCTTAGTTTTTGTATGAAAGTGAAGCCAGCTAAAACTCGTCTCTCGTAGTTTTGTATGAAAGTGAAGCCAGCTAAAACTCGTCCCTCTTAGTTTTTGTATGAAAGTGAAGCCAGCTAAAACTCGTCCCTCTTAGTTTTTGTATGAAAGTGAAGCCAGCTAAAACTCGTCCCTCGTAGTTTTTGTATGAAAGTGAAGCCAGCTAAAACTCGTCCCTCTTAGTTTTTGTATGAAAGTGAAGCCAGCTAAAACACGTCCCTCTTAGTTTTTGTATGAAAGTGAAGCCAGCTAAAACTCGTCCCTCGTAGTTTTTGTATGAAAGTGAGGCCAGCTAAAACTGGTCTCTCGTAGTGTTTGTATGAGAACACCAGTAATACGGTGATCCCTTGCTTGGGGTAGGTTCATGCGCTGCCGATAGTACCCAGTGAGGTTGCCTAGATTGTTCCTAGTTTGGTTACGTCCGTTTTAGCTTTGTATGCCGAATCGGGCCAAGAGGGTGTCGGGCGCTCTAGTAGGTAGAAAGTATGCCGAATCGGGCCAAGAGCAAGTCGGGCACTTAAGTAGGTAGAAAGTATGCCGAATCGGGCCAAGAGCGTGTCGGGCACGCAAGTAGGTACAAAGTATGCCGAATCGGGCCAAGAGCGTGTCGGGCACTCTAGTAGGTAGAAAGTATGCCGAATCGGGTCAAGAGCGTGTCGGGCACTTAAGCAGGTAGAAAGTATGCCGAATCGGGCCAAGAGCGTGTCGGGCACTTAAGCAGGTACAAAGTATGCCGAATCGGGTCAAGAGCGTGTCGGGCACTTAAGCAGGTAGAAAGTATGCCGAATCGGGCCAAGAGCGTGTCGGGCACTCTAGTAGGTAGAAAGTATGCTGAATCGGGTCAAGAGCGTGTCGGGCACGCAAGTAGGTACAAAGTATGCCGAATCGGGTCAAGAGCGTGTCGGGCACGCAAGTAGGTAGAAAGTATGCCGAATCGGGTCAAGAGCGTGTCGGGCACTCTAGTAGGTACAAAGTATGCCGAATCGGGCCAACAGCAAGTCGGGCACTTAAGTAGGTAGAAAGTATGCCGAATCGGGCCAAGAGCGTGTCGGGCACGCAAGTAGGTACAAAGTATGCCGAATCGGGCCAAGAGCGTGTCGGGCACGCAAGTAGGTACAAAGTATGCCGAATCGGGCCAAGAGGGTGTCGGGCACGCAAGTAGGTACAAAGTATGCCGAATCGGGCCAAGAGCGTGTCGGGCACGCAAGTAGGTACAAAGTATGCCGAATCGGGCCAAGAGCGTGTCGGGCACTCTAGTAGGTAGAAAGTATGCCGAATCGGGCCAAGAGCGTGTCGGGCACGCAAGTAGGTACAAAGTATGCCGAATCGGGCCAAGAGCGTGTCGGGCACGCAAGTAGGTACAAAGTATGCCGAATCGGGCCAAGAGCGTGTCGGGCACGCAAGTAGGTACGAAGTATGCCGAATCGGGCCAAGAGGGTGTCGGGCACGCAAGTAGGTACAAAGTATGCCGAATCGGGCCAAGAGCGTGTCGGGCACGCAAGTAGGTACAAAGTATGCCGAATCGGGCCAAGAGCGTGTCGGGCACTCTAGTAGGTACAAAGTATGCCTAATCGGGCCAAGAGCGTGTCGGGCACGCAAGTAGGTACAAAGTATGCCGAATCGGGTCAAGAGCGTGTCGGGCACTTAAGCAGGTAGAAAGTATGCCGAATTGGGCCAAGAGCGTGTCGGGCACGCAAGTAGGTAGAAAGTATGCTGAATCGGGTCAAAAGCGTGTCGGGCACGCAAGTAGGTACAAAGTATGCCGAATCGGGTCAAGAGCGTGTCGGGCACGCAAGTAGGTACAAAGTATGCCGAATCGGGCCAAGAGCGTGTCGGGCACGCAAGTAGGTACAAAGTATGCCGAATCGGGCCAAGAGGGTGTCGGGCACGCAAGTAGGTACAAAGTATGCCGAATCGGGCCAAGAGCGTGTCGGGCACTCTAGTAGGTAGAAAGTATGCCGAATCGGGTCAAGAGCGTGTCGGGCACGCAAGTAGGTACAAAGTATGCCGAATCGGGTCAAGAGCGTGTCGGGCACGCAAGTAGGTACAAAGTATGCCGAATCGGGTCAAGAGCGTGTCGGGCACGCAAGTAGGTACAAAGTATGCCGAATCGGGCCAAGAGCGTGTCGGGCACGCAAGTAGGTAGAAAGTATGCCGAATCGGGCCAAGAGCGTGTCGGGCACGCAAGTAGGTAGAAAGTATGCCGAATCGGGTCAAGAGCGTGTCGGGCACGCAAGTAGGTACAAAGTATGCCGAATCGGGTCAAGAGCGTGTCGGGCACGCAAGTAGGTACAAAGTATGCTGAATCGGGTCAAGAGCGTGTCGGGCACGCAAGTAGGTACAAAGTATGCCGAATCGGGTCAAGAGCGTGTCGGGCACGCAAGTAGGTACAAAGTATGCCGAATCGGGCCAAAAGCGTGTCGGGCACGCAAGTAGGTAGAAAGTATGCCGAATCGGGCCAAAGGCGTGTCGGGCACTCTAGTAGGTAGAAAGTATGCCGAATCGGGCCAAGAGCGTGTCGGGCACGCAAGTAGGTAGAAAGTATGCCGAATCGGGTCAAGAGCGTGTCGGGCACGCAAGTAGGTACAAAGTATGCCGAATCGGGTCAAGAGCGTGTCGGGCACGCAAGTAGGTACAAAGTATGCTGAATCGGGTCAAGAGCGTGTCGGGCACGCAAGTAGGTACAAAGTATGCCGAATCGGGTCAAGAGCGTGTCGGGCACTTAAGCAGGTAGAAAGTATGCCGAATCGGGCCAAGAGCGTGTCGGGCACGCAAGTAGGTAGAAAGTATGCTGAATCGGGTCAAGAGCGTGTCGGGCACGCAAGTAGGTACAAAGTATGCCGAATCGGGCCAAGAGCAAGTCGGGCACTTAAGTAGGTACAAAGTATGCCGAATCGGGCCAAGAGCGTGTCGGGCACGCAAGTAGGTACAAAGTATGCCGAATCGGGTCAAGAGCGTGTCGGGCACTTAAGCAGGTAGAAAGTATGCCGAATCGGGCCAAGAGCGTGTCGGGCACTCTAGTAGGTAGAAAGTATGCTGAATCGGGTCAAGAGCGTGTCGGGCACGCAAGTAGGTACAAAGTATGCCGAATCGGGTCAAGAGCGTGTCGGGCACTTAAGCAGGTAGAAAGTATGCCGAATCGGGCCAAGAGCGTGTCGGGCACGCAAGTAGGTAGAAAGTATGCCGAATCGGGTCAAGAGCGTGTCGGGCACGCAAGTAGGTACAAAGTATGCCGAATCGGGTCAAGAGCGTGTCGGGCACTTAAGCAGGTAGAAAGTATGCCGAATCGGGCCAAGAGCGTGTCGGGTACTAAATAATAACAATAAAATTGAGTTATTTTAAACTTTATTCTGGATAAAAACATTGAAAACGTATGAGGTAACATCACAAAAGATCTAAAACATTTTTTAAATAAAAATAAATCTTCACATGTTCTACGACTAAAACATAAGGAACTTCTGTTACTATTAGAAGATAGGGATCACCGACCGGTACAAGTTGACAGATTTCTGAACAACAAAAGCCTTTAGGCGCATAATGTACTATTCGCAAAACGTACCCCGTGTGCAAAACGACTTACAGTGCAGCAAAAAAGAGTAGACAAAAAATTAGGCGCCACTTGTCACTTCAAAATTAAATGGCAACATTGTTATGAATGGCAACAATTTACTATGATTTTTTTTAGTTCCATTTCATTTAATTTCTACTCTTTTTTGCTGGACTGTACAGATTTTATTGTCATGCGAGGTCATGCCTGACCTGAATGATCGTTGTCAAAAAAGGCCAGTGGTTATTCAGCGCCATCTATTGATGATTTAACTAGCTTCTAAGTACCAATTTTTTAATTTTCAGAAGCTGTCAGAAAAGGCCTTGTTTGCGAATGATGAGTACATTTTGCGAAGGGTACATTTTGCGAATAGTACGTTTAGTCTAACTAAGCACGGCGTTTTCGGAAAGCAAATCGGTATAAATCGTGCTGAGGACTTCCTCCTGTGCGCCGCTGTCCAGGTCCTCTAGTTCGCACTCGAAAACTGATGAGAAGCTTTTCAGAAACAAAGGCGCCATCGCTTCGGTGGTGCACTCTGTGAAAATTATTAACTGTTTAGCCGAGTCTCTTGCACTCTTTTTTTTTTTTTTTATCTATGATGGGCTTACTCTTGACCCCAATCTTACCCTAGAGCAGAGATGGGATCTACGATGGAGCGAGCTTGCCCAGAAGATGCCTATTCACTCTAGACTTAAAGAGATTCAGGTTATATGCACTCGGAAATACAGACGCAGGCAGGGAATTCCATTCTTTAGCCGTGCGCATAATGAAAGATGATTTGAAGCGCTTAGTGCGTAATGTGGGTATATCAACTAAGAACGGATGGTAGCCGGCCGTGCGTCTGGATGTCCGATGGAAGAAAGGAGACGGTGGTATGAGCTCATGCAGCTCACGCGCACACTCTCCGAAGTACAATCTGTAGAAGACCGATAGGCAAGCAACCTTGCGGCGGTGAGCCAGGCTGTGAAGCTTGGTCGCCACCAGTTTTTTATCGCCTATTAATCTCTTGGCTCTGCGTTCCACCGAATCCATTGCAGCAAGTTGGTATTTAGCCGAGCCATCCCAAAGGTGACAGCAGTACTCCATGCAAGATCGGACTTGAGCTTTATAAAGAGTTAGAAGCTGTTCAGGCGTGAAGTACCGCTTGACTTTATTCAGGACGCCCAACTTTCTAGCTGCAATTTGAGCCTTGGACTCGATGGTGGTGCCGAAGTTGAGGTCAGAGGACAGCTCCATGCCAAGGAGTTGAAGAGTGTTGGTCACTGGAACAGATGTACCCCGAAAAGTAGGAGAAAAGGTGAAAGGACTCCTTTTTGCGGAGAAAAGACACGCCTGCGTTTTTGAAGCATTGAAGCTGACGAGATTGTCATCGCCCCATTGGGAGACGTTACTTAACGTCAGGCTCGTACGCTCAATCATAGCCTTTCTCAATCTTTGGATTTCATCACCACTGGCTCCTGCGCCGGACAAATATTTCTCGGTGACAGTACTGTCATCTGCGTACCCAACAATTCCTGAAGATAGAAGGTCATTGATGTGCAGCAGGAAAAGCGTCGCGGAGAGTACAGACCCCTGAGGAACTCCGGCGTCAATAGCCTTGAGGTCAGAGGAGCAGCCGTCTATGACCACTCGGATCGACCGTTCACTCAGGAAGTCAGCCACCCAGCTACAGAAGCCAGAACGCTGGAAGCTTGCTCAACAGACTCGCATGCCACACCCTATCGAAGGCCTTTGAAATGTCCAGCGACACTGCTATTGCTTCGCCGTGGTTTTCAATAGCCTCGCCCCAGCAATGCGTTACGTACACTAGAAGATCTCCCGTGGAACGCCCTCGGCGGAAGCCATATTGACAATCACTGAGAAGATCATTGTCTTCGAGGTACGAAAGCAGTTTGCAGTTCAGAACTCTTTCCATAACCTTACAGAGTACGGAAGTGATGGCGATCGGTCGATAGTTGCTAGGGTCGGCACGGCTACCCTTCTTGGGCACAGGTTGCACATTGGCAAGCTTCCAAGATTTTGGTACAATTTTTGACACGAGAGAGAGGCGGTACAAGCGTGTCAGTACAGGAGACAACTCAGGCGCACAATACCTCAACAATCTTGCTGGTATGCCATCAGGACCACTGGCCTTGTTCACGTCCAGACTGCGAAGGGCTCTACGGACCTCTTTATTGTGCACTGTGATCTCAGACATCAAAGAATCACAGTGAGGTAAGGTGGGTGGATATTTCGAGCCAGCGTCTATACGAGAGTTGCTCGCAAACAGATCGGCAAATAAATTTGCTTTCTCTGCCGCGGTGTGGGCAAGCGACCCATCAGGTTTCTGCATTGGAGGTAGTGAGGGACGGCAGAAGTTGGATTCGACTGATTTCGAAAGGGACCAGAACTGCTTACTACCCGGTGGGTATGATGCAAGCTTTGCCCCAATACGGCTAATATGGTCGAACCTAGCTTTTCGTAGCACCCGTTTGCAATACCTGGCGGCGGCATTATATGCTCTCTTCTTTGCTCGCACTCTTCTCGCTCGCACTTTTCGATCACGAGCTTTTACCCAAGCAGTAAGCGGACTGTTTACGAGCCTCAGCTCGAGCACAGTCCGCATTGAACCAAGGTTGGGCTTTATAACCGAGCGGGATATCGGAGAAAGGAATGAAATATTCCATTCCTGCCGGATTACAGCTGTGATCGCATCAGCGACGTATGAGGGTCTTCCGAAGAGAAACACATTTGCCGCCACGGGTATGAAGCAAAGAAAGCACGCATCTCGTCCCAGTCTGCTGACTCGTATCGCCATACTCTCCTCGTGCCCCTAGGGTGTAATCCGGAGGAGAGCAGATGGACACGGATTTCACCACACAGTGGTCGGATGATCCCAGCGGAGCCGAGACCGAAACCGAATGTCTGTGCGGATCAGTTGTCAGCAGAAGGTCCAGGCAATTGGGTGTGTGGTCTGTGATATCTGGTATTCGCGTCGCTTGTTCCACCAGCTGGGTGAGATCTAGCGCCAATGCTAGTTTACGCGCCTCTCGCCCAGCATGGTCAGTTTTCTGGTATGGGAACAGCCACTCTTTATGGTGAGCATTGAAGTCCCCCAGAAAAACAAGCTCTGCTGTTGGATATCGCTGAATTGCTGTATCTGCCGTCTCAGAGAGGTACTCCATGAGTCTAGTCGTCTCCTGATCTCCGCTGTGCGAATGATAAACACTGGCGTAGAGAGTTTTCTCTACTCCAGTGTCAACCAAAAGCCACAGCACGGGAAACCCTGAATTCTCAAAGCCACGGAGACGCTTACAGCAAACGTCATCGCGAACATACACACAGACCCCTGCACGCTTCTTAAACTTATGCTCAAGAGTGTAACCAGGGTAGTTGAGGTATGCCACGTCCGACGGTGTTGCTATCTGCGTCTCCGTTAAGAAGAATAAGTGCGGCTTCTCGGTCTCCAGGTGGTAATGGACCGGGTCTAGGTTTGTGTGTAGACCTCGGATGTTCGTGAGGTGCACTTTGAGTGGGAGGAAGTGTTGCCGTTGGTCAAACTTTTTCTTCTTTTTTAGCTTTTTCATGTTTTTTTTTTTCAAGAGTTTTTGTGGGGGAAAGAAAAGATAGTCGAGGCACTGCTTAGAAACCCTCGTACGTAAACCGTCGTACCTTTCGGTTCAACTGATCAGAGAGGGAACTCGCTTGGAGACTGCGGGGACGCCCGAGCCCCCCCGATAACACTCCACCGGGTCCTCCCATCCAGCCGCCAACTGGCACGGTGGAGTATACCGGGATTTTTCACAGTTGGCGGGGCAGCCTTTGAGCGTGGCTAGCGCGCAAGTCGGGCCCCCTACTGACTGCGGTCGGCCAACGGCTGAGACCGTGCCTCGGATCCCGCTACCCTCCAAAACGAGTTACCGGATACAGCATCACCTAAAGACAAAGACCGGTTCCGGCAGCGCAACTGACTACATTGCTACCCCCCAATGGCACTGGCAGTCCCGCACACCGACGGAACACAGCAAGGCTGTTTGGCGCCGGACTCCGGCGGGATGGTGGTCGCGAGCCAGGCGGCCCCTTTCAGGGCCTACCACCGCTTTTGGGATCTTCAGCCGCCAACACATATTGTGAGGACGTTGCCCGGGGTGGACCGCTAGGAGGTAGACCCCACCCACCCCTTGCTGGCGTGTTGTTCAAACAAAACGGAAAACATTGATGTACATTGCCGCAATGTATAACGAAGTTTTAAATATCCCTGAACGAGACAGACACACAGCGCCATCTAGCCCCAAACTAAGCAAAGTTTGTACTATGGGTACAAGTATCGCAACGGTTTATGAGCGCTGACCTTGAATGCGCAGTATTCATATTTTGGGTCTGTTTGGTGGGGGACTGAGGCGCGACGCGGGAGGTAGCGCGCCAACGCAGTCTATTGGCACACCACGGACACTCCCATACAACGGGCTCGTTATAGACAACTGTCATTTTTACTTGTGTATGTGTGTGTGACGACGGGTGTGTGAGTGCAGGGTTGACATTCCGGTTAATTTTGATACATATGTTACCGGCCAAACCCGATTTTAGGATAAACTAGTTTTTCCTAGGCCAAAGTAGTTTATCCTACATGCGCTTGGATAAACCGGTATAGACTAGGCTAAACCGGTCCGTCCGATGGCCGTTAGGAGAAACTAGTTAATCCTAGGCTGAACTAGTTGAGCCTAAAAGTAATAAGTACACTTCAGGATAAACTGGTTTGGCTTAGTTAAAAATGGTTAAGGCTACAGTGACGTAACTCTAAAGTGTGAAGGGTATCGTCGGACATCGTGGACACATCGGACACCCTGGAGACTCGAACACTCAAGAGGGTGGGGTGTAGCGTTGGACACCCTGAAGGCTCGGACGCCCCGGAAAGACGCCCTACAGTGAGGCACTAAGTACACCCTGCCCTGGTGGCATCAAACACCTGTAAGGCTCGAACGCCCTGGAGGTGCGGGGTAGCGTCGGACACCTAGAAGCTCGGACGCTACCTGCCGTGGGCTGGCAGACACACCAGCGACACCTGTGATGTGACAGCTCGTGAGAGCTATCGCCGACAGCGACCTTGCAAGTGCTCGCATCAGGGCCTACAAGGTGTCTGAGCCTTCAGGGTGTCCGACGCTACCGCACACCCTCCAGGGCAATCGAGCCTCACAGGTGTTTGATGCTTCCAGGGTGTGCGATTATACCCTTTACGCTCTATCTAGAGCTATACATCACTGTAGGGCGTCCGTCCCAAGGCGTCCGAGCCTTCTGGATGTCTGATGCTACCCCACCCTCTAGGGTGTTCGAGCCTCCAGGGTGTCCGATGTCTCCAGGATGTCCGACGTCACCCTCTACCCTCTAGAGCTCCGTCACTGTAGCCTTCATCATTTTTAACTAAGCCAAAACAGTTTATCCTGAAGCGTATTTATTAATTTTAGGCTCAACTAGTTCAGCCTAGGATTAACTAGTTTCTCCTATCGACCATCGGACGGACCGGTTTAGCCTAGTCTATACCGGTTTATCCAATCGCATGTAGGATAAACTACTTTGGCCTAGGAAAAACTAGTTAATCCTAAAATCGGGTTTGGCCGGTAACACATACACCTGATGACTACGTACCTACAGTACCTACCAAAGAGGATGTAATGAGTAAATAATATACCGACTAGTTGCTGCTAATTTATAATTATTTCGGGGCCTAAATCTATCTATTATTAATTTATTATTATTAATTGTGAGTCGAAAGTAGGTATGAATACGAACCGATTACTTCCTAGGTTGGTAGGTTCTTACCTATGTTCTTCCCGCGGAAAACGAAAAAATCTCCTGTCGGATCTCTGTCCGTGAACATACAGCTGTACAGGGCACAATATCGCACCATTTTTTATTCTATCCAATAATTTTAGTATTAAAAATATCCGTCCGCGAATCTAAGGCGAACTCGGTTCAAATGTTCGCGCCATTTTTTTATGGACATGATTATGGCACCTCCTTCGTTTCAGTCTAATACAAGAAACCACGATGAAACCTTCTTGGATGAAACGTACATGCAACAAGTCCAGCGCCATACCTAGCACTTTGGTTCACTTAAGTCTTCACAAATTTTTTGACATTTCGCGGGCGGGGGCGGGTAAGCGGCGCAGGTGCGGGGGGGAGAGTGTCCGTTCTGTATGTAGTACTATACTACATACTATTGTCTATTCTGTGCTATTGGTTTAATCAGTCACGTGCTATTCCCGCGCTTCGGCTGACGTCTCGCGTCCCTGAAGTACACTTGCGCACAGTTACTTTTTTGTCGAATATTTACTTATTCTGTTGATTTTTGTTATCTGTTCATTTTTGTTTATTAAATCTTTTGTTTTTATTGTTGTTGTTTTGTTGTGCGGTGTTGGTAAAAATGCCAAAGAAAAAAATATTGATCCGGCAGGCCAGAAAAATGGTGTATGATGTAAACAATCATATTAAAAAAGAAACAGAAGAACTTATATTATAACATAGTGATGATGAGGATGAGTTAGATGAAAATGATGATGAAGTGCCTTCTACGAGTACCGGCGGTTACACCTTACCACCAACAATTGCTTCAGAAACTTTGTCAAGCGATGATGAGTTAATGGAAGGGGTATCACCATTATAATATGAATATAAATACCTACATTTGTTTTATTTGCCCTTCCCTTTATAATATATATTTACTAGATGCACGACAAACTTTCGCATTTATAATATTAGTAGGATCTTATAATTTAAGCTTTTAAACTAACCTAAGCGACTATTTTTAATACGCACTGATGTTCGTTGCGTATGGCTTTAATATTGTAAAAAATTTGGGTATACACATTTTTGTGCGCGAGTGTACACCTGCGCAAACATCCCCTCCACTTTGGCCGAGCGCTCATAAACCGTTGCGACACTTGTACTAGACAACTGATATAAAGACATATATACTTTTTTAGTAAATAAATACATATCATACATAAAAAACACCCAGACTAAACACTAATATTTGAAAATTACAAATATTTGTTTTTGTGTTCGGTGAGAATCTAACCCACGACCCCCGGCATAGAAGGACACTACGCCATCGGGACAGTCAAAGTTGAAAAGGTTGTTATCGCCACGTCTGACAAATATGGAAGCAAGGTTTCAAGTCGTGAAAACTTACCTTTCCCAGTTTCAAGGGTTAAGGAAGTGACTCCCTTGTCGGTTATACCGCAGGGGTCGATGTGTTTGAACCAGGAGATCTCTACAAGCTGACCTACTGAGTTAGGGTGAGAATCCACCAGAGCTGTGCGAGTAAAATGTGTCGTACGAGGATGTGTAGCTGTGCTGTGGAAATGTGTAGGGGTTTCCACCAGAGCTGTGCGAGTAAAATGTGTCGTACGAGGATGCGTAGCGGAGCTGTCAAAATGCGCATTAATGTGCGGAGCGAGGATGCGTTGCGAAGCTGTGAAATGTGTGAGCGGGGTGTGCGATGTAGAGGAAACCTCGCAACATATTCCTAGCAGCACATTTCTCGCAACACATTCCTCGCTACACATTCGTCGCAACACATCCTTTGCACACATTTCTCGCTTGTTTTGTATGTAGAATGGCCTCGCTTCGCTCAACCCTATTCCACCAGAGCTGAGCTAAGCGAGGCTAGGAAAATGAAGTGATTCTATTGGTGGATTTTTTCCTCGCACACCGCTTAGCTACCTCGCACAGCTCTGGTGGATTCTCACCCTTAATACTCGCCTTTGCCAGTCTCTAAAGTAAGGGAAGTGACCCCCTTGTCGGTTATACCGCAGGGGTCGATGTGTTTGAACCAGGAGATCTCTACAAGCTGACCTACTGAGTTAGTACTCGCCTTTGCCAGTCTCTAAAGTAAGAAGTGACCCCTTGTCGGTTATACCGCAGGGTCGATGTGTTTGAACCAGGAGATCTCTACAAGCTGACCTACTGAGTTAGTACTCGCCTTTGCCAGTCTCTAAAGTAAGAAGTGACCCCTTGTCGGTTATACCGCAGGGTCGATGTGTTTGAACCAGGAGATCTCTACAAGCTGACCTACTGAGTTAGTACTCGCCTTTGCCAGTCTCTAAAGTAAGGGAAGTGACCCCCTTGTCGGTTATACCGCAGGGGTCGATGTGTTTGAACCAGGAGATCTCTACAAGCTGACCTACTGAGTTAGTACTCGCCTTTGCCAGTCTCTAAAGTAAGGGAAGTGACCCCCTTGTCGGTTATACCGCAGGGGTCGATGTGTTTGAACCAGGAGATCTCTACAAGCTGACCTACTGAGTTAGTACTCGCCTTTGCCAGTCTCTAAAGTAAGGAAGTGACCCCTTGTCGGTTATACCGCAGGGGTCGATGTGTTTGAACCAGGAGATCTCTACAAGCTGACCTACTGAGTTAGTACTCGCCTTTGCCAGTCTCTAAAGTAAGGAAGTGACTCCTTGTCGGTTATACCGCAGGGTCGATGTGTTTGAACCAGGAGATCTCTCCATGCTGACCTACTGAGTTAGTAATCGCCTTTGCCAGTTTCTAAAGTAAGGAAGTGACCCCCTTGTCGGTTATACCGCAGGGGTCGATGTGTTTGAACCAGGAGATCTCTACAAGCTGACCTACTGAGTTAGTACTCGCCTTTGCCAGTCTCTAAAGTAAGGGAAGTGACCCCCTTGTCGGTTATACCGCAGGGGTCGATGTGTTTGAACCAGGAGATCTCTACAAGCTGACCTACTGAGTTAGTACTCGCCTTTGCCAGTCTCTAAAGTAAGGGAAGTGACCCCCTTGTCGGTTATACCGCAGGGGTCGATGTGTTTGAACCAGGAGATCTCTACAAGCTGACCTACTGAGTTAGTACTCGCCTTTGCCAGTCTCTAAAGTAAGGGAAGTGACTCCTTTGTCGGTTATACCGCAGGGGTCGATGTGTTTGAACCAGGAGATCTCTACAAGCTGACCTACTGAGTTAGTACTCGCCTTTGCCAGTCTCTAAAGTAAGGGAAGTGACTCCCTTGTCAGTTATGCCGCAGGGGTCAATGTGTTTGAACCAGGAGAGGTCGTTGTCGCAGTTCAGCGCAATGCCGTGGTTCGTCACGTATCTGTCAATGAAAACAGTTTATACACTCGACTTCAAAAAAATCGCACGTCCGTAAAAATAGGCTTCAAGCACTGGTAATAATTAAGACAAGCAGTTATTCGTAGCAATATTGGTATCATTTGAGAGCCCTATAAAAACTCTTTAATAAAATATCCATTTCATTTGAATAAAGAAAAAGCTTGACACTTCACGTCACTGTGAATGACAATGGAACTGATTCTCCTCTTCAAATTTTGTTTGTATTGTTTTGTTTTTTGGGTATAAAAGGGTCGATACAGCTTATTGGGGGATAAATTCGCTACCAACAGTCGAAGAAGACACAGAAGAATATCTTTCATCAGAAAAACGTCCTCGAAGATGGACACTACAGCTGCTGAAGCCGCCCAAGTTATCGCACTACTGCAATCAGGACTACGTCAGTGTGATGTTGCTCGGCAATTGCACTTGAGTCGCTTTTCCGTTCGAAGAGTGTACCAGCGGTTCCTGCAGACCGGTGGCTTTGTCCAAAGGCGTGGGTCTGGTAGAAATCGCTGCACTTCTGCGAGAGATGACCGATTCGTCGTATCAAAATCTTTGAGAAATCGGTTCTCTAATGCTGTTGAGTTGCAACAGCAGCTTCAAGCAGTTCGTAGAAGGGCCGTGAGTGTCTCTACAGTTAGAAGAAGACTAAATGAGAGAAATATTGTGGCTAGAAGACCTGCCACGGGTCCAAAATTAACCGCAGCGCATCGGCGAGCACGCTTGCAATTTGCTCGCGCCCACGTTAATTGGACCCTGGACCAATGGAGAGCTGTTCTCTTCTCAGACGAAACGAGAGTGTGCCTTTTCTGCAACGATAGACGCAAAAGAGTATACAGAAGACAATGGGAACGTTTTGCCCAAGGCTGCATCCAAGAAACGGTAGAATACGGGGGCGGTTCCTGCATGTTCTGGGGCGGCATATCTGCCGATGGCAAAACTGAACTTTCTTGCGTCTCTCGGACCGGCGGTGCTCGCGGGAAAGGGTCGATGACTGCTCACCGGTACATCACAGAGATCCTGGAAGAACATGTGGTCCCCTATGCTGGATTCATTGGCGACGGGTTCACATTAATGCACGATAACGCTCGCGCGCACACTGCTGTGCTGGTATTGTGCAAGGCTACTTTCAAGAGGTTGGGATCCCTGTCATGCAGTGGCCAGCGAAAAGTCCAGATCTGAACCTGATAGAGCACCTCTGGGACCAGCTGAAACGCAAGGTTAGATCCCGTGATCCCGCTCCCGCGACTCTTCAGGAGCTCCAAGACGCCGTTATTGAGGAATGGGACAGTATCCCTCAAGAAGAGGTCCTAAAGTTGGTGCGATCCATGAGGGAGCGCATGGAAGACGTCATTAGGGCTAGGGGGGGTAACACTAGGTTTTAGGTTAGTTTTAAGCAACTTTGTTCTGAAAAATTAATCAGATTTCATTAGGGTTTTTAAGGATTTTTATTGTTTTGTAAATTTTTCTCAGTTCCAATAAAAAACATTGAATGAATTATTGTTTTTGCATTCTCTGTTTCCTTACCTTTCAAATGATACCGAACATTACCAATATTTCATAATACAAATACGATTGAAAGATGTTTGAAATAGATTTCTTAAAAGGCGCGATTTTTTTGAAGCCGAGTGTATATTACCATCAAAAATATCTATTGGGATTTTAATGCTCTCACAGTGCCATTATTATTCTCACAAGTGAAAATAAGAAATAGAAAAATATCATGCATCGACCGGGGATCGAACCCGGGCTGCATAGGGTAAAAATATCATCAGAGTTATCTTCTCTTGGTGAAAAATTTTGCACTTATCCACCCAATAACGTCTTTTCCATAGTAAGCGCAAGATTCACTTTCAGGGAGTCTAAGCACCCCCAAAGAAGCTTAAAAAACTTCTTGTTCATTATTTATTTAATTTGTTTTTTTCGAGGATTCTGGGTCGAGAATTTTGCATTGTGATATGATAACAAAAACGCTTATAAAAACCTGGATGCGTGAATCCCGATGGCTGCCAGTTTTCTATCATGCACCCACACACCAGTGTGCTCGGATCTAAAACAACAAGAGACTTTTCTTATAGAGGTAGGTACAGTATGTAAAGAAAATTACTCCAAGTCCATGAACTGATGTATGAAAAAGAAAAGGCGCTATTCATCTCATTTCTTTTCTGTGGGTGTCGTAAGAAGTGCGTAAGCAGATAAATCACTCCATGGAAAAATTACAATACCTACTCCTATAATAACCTACTCTTTCGAGCCGCTAGACGCTGCAAGCCAAAATGAACCAAAGCCCAAGAGCGTAAAGCTAACTTTGCCCTGTAGATGCGCGTCGCCACGTGATTAGCGTGGATCGCAAGGGCTGCCTCTTCCGTTAAGTAAGGTCTACCAAATAAATAACTGCAAATATTTTAAGAGGTGAACCAGCTCATGAAACTGATTAACTTACCCCAAGAGGCAAAGGAATTTATGAAAAATAATTATGACATCCCATACACAGTTGGCTTGGGCGGATATTATGCAGAAGGTGTATTTTTTTTAATGAACCCATGTTCCTTGAAGAAAACTGTTCAGTTTCATGGACTGGTTCACCCCTTATACAGGGTGGCGCAATAGAACGTGCATTTTTTAAGTATAGGCTAAAAAAAACAAAACGAAAGATATAGTTGAAATAAAAGATAGGCCAATTAGGTAAATAAATGGAGTTTATTTTTTAAAAACAACATCTTCTAAATGACGACCCTCTCGAAAGCGACACTCCTCTAAACGCGAAGCGAAATTTTTGAAAACTCTTTTCAATAAGGCTGGGTGATTGCCGCTATTTCTTTTGCTTGAGATTGCTGCCCATACCGTTACTTCCGGACTGTGCAGTGGTTTTTGCTGTTTGAATTTGGGATTCTCGTCACTCCAATAACTACAATTTTGTCGGTTATCAAAACCATTTAATTGGAAATGGGCCTCATCAGAAAAAAGGATGTTGTCAAAAGTGGCAATTTGACTAAGCATTTCTTCAGGAAATGCCAACCTTGCTCTGAAGTCGATCTCTTTCAACTCCGGTGCTAACTGGAGCTTATAAGTATGCAGTTTAAGATCTCAGTTTGAAATTCGCTGTAAACTTCGTCGTGACAAGTGTAAAGCCGCCGATCGCTTCCGGATCACACAAATGCGGATTTTTTCATACTGACTCCTTCACCCTCTCAATATTGTCTGTCGTCCTAGACGTTCTTGGACGACCTTCTGCTGGGGGTTTAAACGTGCAACAGGTCTCTTTAAAACACTTTATCCATATTTTAATTAAATTTGCACTTGGAGGTTCATTAATGTGTTTTAATCCATATTAACAACAATATAGTCGCCTTGTAGAGGTGTAAAAACGACCGTTCTCGTAAAACGTGGAAATACAAAAAGCTCGATGCTTTCCGTCGAAGTGACTCATGGCTACTAAAACTCCATGAATGTCACTATCCAACCACGCAAGGCTCCCTTTGCCCGAGCGCCGTATACCCCGACAAAAAAGATAATGCAATATGCACGTTCTATTGCGCCACCCTGTAGTATTTGCAGTTTTGTTTTAAACTATTTTATTTATTATGTACATACTATTTTCGGAAAGCTTGCAATACTTTCACCGCAGGCAGGATATTTTCTACAGCAAGCACATACTTACTTCCAATACATAATTGATATTGTATTTAATAGTGGCATACTGATAAATCAGGGTAACTCAAAATATTCACGAGCGAACGCACGCTCCACGCGGCTGTTGGCAACCAACTGAGAAATGGGCAGCCGGCTGCCCGGCGCCCGGTAGGTACTTATCGCGCGCAAGTACATGGAGTGAAAGAGGCCTGGTAAGGGACCGTAGGGTTTCGTGTATTGCAATTTTAACCGACAGGCTAACAACCTGTCACTATAGCGATACACGAAAACAGCTAAAACAGCCCACAAATACTTGTCAGACGTGGACATAACGACCATATTTTTACGGCCGTTGACGCTCTGCCGACCCCGCAAGAGATAAAAGCGTGATTTATTTATGTATGTACAAGGCACTATATTAGTAGTTTTAATATTTGAAATAAAGAACTAAATACCTGCTAGCAAAGATGCCTAGCTTGGAACACATCCGGATGACGGTTTCTTCCAAACTGTTCACATACCACTTGACGCTAGTCCGAAAATGCTTCAGGTTTATGACTGGGTAGGCCACTAGTTGCCCTGCAAAGGAAATATGTATGTTTTTTTAGGTTCATTATTGGCCATGATATACTGGCATAATTTGCAGGCTATGATTGAGGCTACTGATAGTCGCCGGCTCAATTCTTGTGTGTCAGTTTCTTTTTGATTTTGCAAGTTTTCTGAAACAAAAACATGACATTTTTCCTTTCTTTAATTACCTGGTCCATGAAAAGTAATAAGTCCTCCTCTATTAGTTTTTCTGAAGTCAGCACCAAGTTCCTTTAACCGCTCAATTTCTTCAAATGGTGTTTCATCTCTTATTCCTGTAATATGATCGAAATTTAATAAAAAGACGAGATCAGGAGGCAATCAGACATGCATCTTATATTCTTTACTATCTAATAGCTATTAACAGGGAATCAGATTTTAATCAATAAGTTTATTTGTAACTGTAGGAAATAAAAAAGATCTCAAAATTAGTGTTTGCCTGTTGGTGTACAAATACAGCTGACTATTTAGGTACTTCAGCTATTTAGTTGTATACAAGGAGTTCCAATGAATGTATTTCAAACTGAACACCTAGTATAAGAAGATAAAATGAATATTGTAAAAAATACAGTAACAATAAATAAACACTAACTAACACATAATTAACAAAACTAAAATAGCAAATAAGGTGCGTTGGGGTAACATCGGACGGATTTTTGACTAGTTAGAAGAGTCTTCCAAAAACTTGAATTACTCGACATCTATAACCGCGTAATCAATGAAATAAAGAGTAAACAAATGACAATAAAACGGAGCTTATCTATATATATAGCTTTTGTTTTTAAACTCAAACGTTTGTGTTTTGCACGTGCGTAAAGTCAAGTTATACTTTTTTGAGACCATGATGACAATTTACTTGTCAAGGGGTAAGTTCGGATATACTTTTAAAACCACTTCTAGTGCACGGAGAATAAAGTCTATAACAGGAATATATACGATCTTTTCCCTTCTAACACGTATGGCAATAAAATATCTGATTATTTAAGAGGCATAGATGTTCCAAATGGTATCCCTTTCGTAGGCATAATTTTTTTTCCACTAATATGTTTTAGCATAAGGGCAAGGCCGCCAAAATTCGCGTTTTTTTCGTGATACGTTTTGGTCCATTTTTGTGCATAACTTTGTAATCGACTTTTTGTAAAATAAATTAAGGCTATCTACATCAAATGTATAATCATTATAATATTAGACTTTAGTCCTATGTTATGATAGTATTATTGTACCCAAAACTCGTGTTTTAACTAGTTTTATTGATATTACAAAATAAACTTATGCCGTTTTTAGCGTAACATTGTTTTTTGTGTTACGATTTTATACCTCAAAACTGCAGTTAAAAGAAATGAAAACAAAACTGCAAAGTGAATATGGCAGCACTTACGTCGAAAAGATAAAAAAATAACGAATCAGCCATTTTTTTACGTCAGGAGGAGATTGCAAAGTGAACACGTAAGTTTCATCTCAGTGATGAAAAATATTTTCGAAATAATATTTCTACGGTAAGAGACAGTTATTTTAACAACTTCTTTCATTTATTGCTATCTACGATATTCAATGCGTAAATTACAGTGGCTGTTAACCTCTAATTGTAGTTTTTAAGCGAGTTATAAGCAAAAATTGTGGGAAGGACTTAGCTTTCGTGTTACACTTGTGATACGTTTCATGTTACTTTATCGTTACTTTCGTGTTACCGTAACACGAAAGTCAGCAAAAAGTAACACGTTGGATAAGTAAAGCCGCATTCATATTGGTTCACACTTACTTTTTCAAAATGTATGTAGGTATGTGTAGTTGATCATAATTGTGTTTTAAGTAATTATACAAGAAGAAGGTTTACATGTAGGTATGTAATCGATAAACTCTGAAACTACTGAACCGATTTCTCAATTCTGTCACCATTAGAAAGGTATAACATCCCTGAGTAACATAAGGTACTTTTTACCCCGGGAAAACATCGTTTTCCTACGGGAAAACGGTAGCAACGGTTGAAACTGCTAAATTGTTCTATATTAGGAAATAAAATACTTTTCACGTCTAAAAGAGGTACTGAAATGGGTCCATAATTATCGTATGTAACTCACGTTTTTGTTGTTTTTTTACTCTTCTTTAACCTTACAGCCTTGTTCCTATCTAAACAATCTATTTAATCTAATATTCAAACAATTAAATTTTTTATAACATATTTTTTAATTAGATTATTTTAGTCACCATATGAAACGGGCCTTACCAAAAAATGCGTTACTTTTGCGTTACTTTTCGTGTTACAGTAACGCAAAATATTTTGTGTTACTTTTGTGATACAATCGCGAATTTTGGCGGCCTTGCCCATAACATGTTTCGCATAATTTTTTTTCGCCTACCATTGCTTTGACATAATAGTTTCTTGCCATAATATTTATCTTGGCATAATCATATTTTAGACTATTGTATTTTATACTAACAATATTTTGGCATAATTGCTTTTGTAATAATTTTTTTGGACTAATATAATATATTTTTTATTAAGTTCAAATGGCAGGAAATGTAAGTCAGTTTAGTATTTTTTAAGATATATTAGGTTAAATTAGGTCAGTTTAGGTTAGGTTAGGTTATTTTTATACAATTTAGGGGTTCTTCTAATGCATCAGATTTTTATGCCTATTTTGATTATGGATAAGACAATTTATGGTTTTGTATTTTAGGCCTATGTACTATTATGGCAATATTTTTTGTGCGTAAAGAAATTATGCCTAAACTGTTATGCGTACATGAATTATGCGTAAGTATTATTAGTTTAAATTACAGTGTGCCAAAATATATTATGCCAATTATTTTTATGCAAACGGATAGAGAACCGTTCCAAATGATTATTCATTTTTTTTACTTTAGGCATCCGGTCTTACCCCACAGGCAAAAATTTTGAAATTCTGTGCTTCTCAAACTATTTTATGTAGTGTCGGGGAAGATCGGATGGATTTTTCTTTGTGGGAAACGTTGTAACAGGCACGAGGGTCTACTAAACTGAAAGAACCATGAATACTTACTGGAGAAGGCGAAGACCACATTGCAAACAATATAAATAAATAAGAAACAAACACAGCGACTAAAGCAGATTGGATTAAGGGTACTGGTGGACGACGGCGCAGCGGCTACAGCAGAGTGGAGGGGGTACTAGTGGACGTCGACGCAGCGGCTACAGCAGAGTGGAGGGGGTACTAGTGGACGTCGAAGCAGCGGCTACAGCAGAGTGGAGGGGGTACTAGTGGACGTCGGCGCAGCGGCTACAGCAGAGTGAAGGGGGTACTAGTGGACGTCGGCGCAGCGGCTACAGCAGAGTGGAGGGTACTAGTGGACGTCGGCGCAGCGGCTACAGCAGAGTGGAGGGGTACTAGTGGACGACGGCGCAGCGGCTACAGCAGAGTGGAGGGGTACTAGTGGACGACGGCGCAGCGGCTACAGCAGAGTGGAGGGGTACTAGTGGACGTCGGCGCAGCGGCTACAGCAGAGTGGAGGGTACTAGTGGACGTCGGCGCAGCGGCTACAGCAGAGTGAAGGGGTACTAGTGGACGTCGGCGCAGCGGCTACAGCAGAGTGGAGGGTACTAGTGGACGACGGCGCAGCGGCTACAGCAGAGTGGAGGGTACTAGTGGACGTCGGCGCAGCGGCTACAGCAGAGTGAAGGGGTACTAGTGGACGTCGGCGCAGCGGCTACAGCAGAGTGGAGGGGTACTAGTGGACGTCGGCGCAGCGGCTACAGCAGAGTGGAGGGTACTAGTGGACGTCGGCGCAGCGGCTACAGCAGAGTGGAGGGTACTAGTGGACGACGGCGCAGCGGCTACAGCAGAGTGGAGGGGGTACTAGTGGACGTCGGCGCAGCGGCTACAGCAGAGTGGAGGGGTACTAGTGGACGTCGGCGCAGCGGCTACAGCAGAGTGGAGGGTACTAGTGGACGACGGCGCAGCGGCTACAGCAGAGTGGAGGGTACTAGTGGACGTCGGCGCAGCGGCTACAGCAGAGTGGAGGGGGTACACTCCTAACTGGGCTATTATCCTCCTTCTTTTTCTAACGGAGCTGTACAAAGTAGCTATTTTAACTAAATTTAGAACCAACATTCATTAAAAAAATAAAAAATAATTTTGACGCGTAAAAGATTGACAACCACTTCCATTTTTGTTACAGGGTAAGATCGGATAATTTTATCCGATCTTTACTCATCAAGGGGGAACACCGGATCTCAGCAAGTAGAAAACCCAGGGCAATTTTAATAATAGTAATATGTTTACCACAATAAAAAACCTGGAATAAGTGTTTAAAATAAACAAATAAAGCTATATTTAAGCTAAAATACGCAATTAAAAATTTTAGGGAAAGATCGGATGGACGAAAAATTATGGAAATTTACCTTGGATTTGTTTTTGGCGCGTTACACACATATTTTACGTCAGATTGACAAGCAAAAACTGACAATCGGTGAACAATAAAATGGCGTCATGCACAATGTTACCAGATTTAAAAAATATTGCTTAGTTCGCCGAAAATTCAACTCGTACGATCTTACACCTCGTCCGAACTTACCCCAACGCGCCTTACACAGTAATAATAAGAAATTAATACTATTAAAAGGTACATAGATTATTATTATATCAGCCTATACTGTCCCACTGCTGGGCAAAGGCCTCTCCTTTCTCTTTCCTTACATAGATAAAATTACAAAATAAAAACAAAGCTGGGTCAGAGTAGGTATACTTTTCCTGTAAAATGTATTCTCTTCTTCCACATGGGTTACAAGGTTACTCTAAATAAATGTGTTATGTATGTTTGAAAAACAAGCATATTATTATTCTGATCCCTTCATTGCCATGAACGGCCAGATCAAGGCGCTGTAGGTCAAAAGATATTAGGAAAACCAACCTACATATAATATCATTGAAGAAAACTAAGTGAGTTGTTGGGAACCAAGTCTAACCTAAAAGACCTTAGTGGTATTTTTACGGGCGATCCATCTATATCATGACGAACAGACTTACCTACAGTATAAATCGGTTTGTGTTCAACGAGTATTATTGTGTCATAATTTTTGTCTGATCCTTTTCGCATTGCATCGATATGTTTTCTGGCTAAACTCTGCTGTATTTTGAACGTAGTGTCGTAGGACGTAAGACCTAGCCGCCACACTTTTACAACCATGTTTGCAATAATTTTATAGTAATTTTTGTATTATTATTTAAATTTATATTTTTTTTGGCATTTTTCAGTAAGTCTCAAAATAAAAACAAACAAATGAGCTCCCAGATCACTTATGAATGAGCTCGAACTTTTTGACATTTTCGAACACATGATTTTGACAGCTATCTCTGGTAGCTTTTTAACAATTTTGGTAGAATTTCCGTAGAATTTAGGGTATCCCTGCTAGACAGAGATAACGCAATACAAATAGATTTTGTTTCTCTATCGCTCGGTAATGAAGTGTCATCTAGGTATGCTGCAAACTCAAAAAAAAATGGCGAAGATTGGTATTTTGTGTGTGTGTTTGTTACGACATCACGCTAAAACAGCTGATTAGACTGACATGAAATTTTGCACAAATATAGAAGAGTATCTAGAATAACACATAGGCTACTTTTTACCACGGGAAAATGTCTTATTCCAACGGGATCACGCATATTCCAATATTTTTGCAAAGGTGGCGTGACCGAGCCGATTCGCGTTTTAAACGTTTTCGCCGAAAACTAACAGCGACATCTCTTGGCGAGTAATGCTTTTTTCCCGCGGAATAATAGGTTGCAGCGGGTGAAACCGCTGACGGGCAGCTAGTGTATAATAATAGGTAGGTACTACCTGGTTCACAAAAGAAAGGGACCCGAAATGGCAACGTTATCGTTAACATCTTGCTCAAATCAAATGTCATGTAATAAGAAAAAGACGCAAACAATAATGATGCCATTTCAGGTTCCCTTCTTTGTAAACCAGATAGTACAATCGTAAAATGTAAATAGGTACCTTTATACCTACGAAATTAGTACGATTATTATAGTGCTAGATAGAATAATATGAGATAGGTTGTGTAATCAATAATATATATCAGATTAAACAAAGAGGTCAGGCACATTACCATTCAACATAATGACGGATTTGAAAATTTCATGTAGTATAACATGAAATTCTTTCAGCTGTGTAGTGTAGGTACCTAAACAAAGTCCTAAGCAAGCATTTATCCAGTGTGGACTGCACTTGAAAATTACATTAAAATAAACACGAAATAGGACTCTTGTAAATGATTTATACTTGTACTTCTGGCGAATAAGAACATTTCAGTAATCTGTGTAATGAGCTGTTGGGGGTTTGCAGCACCAATTTACGTTTTTCTCCGTGGTTGGTGGCCGCGTCGTAAATTTTCGTAATAAAAATCACGGAGTTCCCGACTTTGTTGAGGTTTTCCTATATTCCAGCCAGTCACATCAGCAACTAGTGAGTGCTACGTGACTTTTTAGCAGATCACCATGGCCGGTAAGTATTTATTTTTTTATACATTCCAAATTCAAAATCCGGTTTTTTTCGAGACACGGTTTTCTGATAAGACTTTTAATAATCTCTATGTACGCTTTCACTTCGATACTCGCATCTGAAATTAATTAAATATTAGAAAAACGTGCATTTCACATGTTATGGCGTACTTGCGATATGTTTATTTAAAGTTGCCTCGGCAACTAGTTAACCTTTGATCCTGTTTTGCATTCCATTGATTGTTGATACTGTAAATTAACTCTTATTTGTGAAGGTCAACACGGACCTCCGGGCACTGTAAAGCACCTTTAAAATTGTAATCTATTTATTAAAATCAAACTACTCTACTCTTCCTTTTTGTAAGTGGAGGGTAGGCATTTTATTGTGGTAGGCTAGGCTAGCTGGGTAGGTCCTACCCGGTGGCACCAGTAGGGCAGCTATTATGTTAAATTCTCAATCTAATAAGCCAATAGAGCCAATCAAGGTAGCCAAGAAGCCCTAGCTTGCATACCTAAATAAGTAATAAGAATGTGACCGATAGCCAAAATCCATTAGGGCTCGAGATATGGAACAACTTTCCTCAAGGAACATACTTAGGTAGAAATAAGAAAAAAAATTGGACCTCCAATACTTAATTATTGCCAATCAAATGTTTGAGCTTCAGCTATAGGGAGGTTAAATTTTACTTTATCACCAGGGTGGCAAAAAGAAAAAAAAACTTGATTATTGTCCGATTTTTAGGGTTTTGTAGTCTACTAGAAACCCTTATAGTTTCGTCATATCTGTCTGTCTGTCTGTATGCCGCGCCCTCATAACTCTGTCAGTTTTAGAGCTATCGATATCAAATTTGGTGTGAAGATAGATCGTGTTGACCCAAATTTAGAAATGTTGAGAAAAAATATTTTAATTGTTTTTTGGACCACCTTCCCATACATGTGAAAGGGGGCAAAAAAAAAATTTCTCTTGTAATATTGAATAGGGTATCGTTGAATAGGTCTTTTAAAACTAAGGCGAGGTTTCTTTGAAACAAAGTCTCTAAAAAGTTTCTGTCTCGAGATATTTGCTTTTAAAAGGGGCGTTTTTGAGTTATAATTTGTTCCAGCTGTAACTTCTAAAGTATACATGCTAAAAATTTGAAAAAAATATGGAATATAGTTCTTAATATGAAGTTACCATGAAAACTATAATGAATACTGTAACACTTAAGATTAAGGAAATATTTAAGTTTTTCAATTTGCGGTTGGTAACCATACAGCTGCAAACAAACCAGCAACAAAATTAGACCTTATATATTTAAGGCAAATATTTAACACGGCAACTGAAATACGTTTTAGGCAACTTTCTATTAAGTCACAAAAAAACTAACTTTGCAGTGATTAAATATCTTAGCAACTATTAAACTATACAAGCAACAAAATGCTAGGATCAAAAAAACTAAATAACGGCTGCTACTGTAAGGTATCAAATATATCAAGCAAGATCAGTGTAAAACTGGTTGGGGTATTAAAAAGCCTAGTGTGGCGACTAATTTTTCCGAGGGGATATCAAACATTCTTTATTGGCAACTATTGGCTTTCATTATAAAAATACACATTTGGCAGCGATTGTTAGGTAGTTTTAAAACTTAAAATGGGTATAATAATAATGTATTTAGATATTAGAATATTGTTTGCAGATTCGTAAATTCTTGAAAAAGGCAGCCAAATGCGCTCGTGTGTCTGAGCAGTTATTTATGAGCAGTTATAACATATTATTTTGTGTATTCAAGGAAAATTAATAAACAAACTGATGTATTAAAACACAAAAACCCGACTGCGGTAGTTTCAAAGTTGTATTTTGCGATAAAAATCCGCCATCTTGAATCTATAATATTTTAATATAGCAAGTGTTACTCACGCTGCTGAGACGAATCTAACGACACCTCAAATATCAAAATCCAACCATCCGTTTGGTCTGCAGCCCGTAAAAAAAAAAACATGTCCACATACATACATACATACATACATACATACTCTCGAAAAACATAACCCTCCTTCTAAGGCAGTCGGGTAAAAACAGCACTAGAATAAATGAACCTACCTACTTTGAGTACCTCCCTATATTTACCAACAATGCATAGGTTTGAGTACTTACGTAAGTATTGTAGGCAACTCTAGTACCTAACTCAAAGTAGGCAGGTTCATTTAAAGAGTAAAATTAATAATAAATAAGATTGTCAAGAAAAAATAATAGAACAAGACTCTTTTTTTAGCATGTCACAATTTGGTTTATTAAGATCCCTAGAAATGTAGCCAAAAGTATTTTTTTATATCTTGTTTGTATTTATTACAGACCTTGGTCAAGTTTATAAACAACCCTATTGTAGAATTTATGAAAGCCTATTTTAACTTAATTCTCCGCCAATAATTTGTCGCCTTAGAAGAAATTTAATTGCCACGAAAGAAAATCACTGCCAGATAAAATTTAGATAAAACCTCGAAACTCATTAAAAAGTCGCCGCTTTCTAGTTAAGATGCTACCTCAAATTAGTCGCCAAAGTAGTCAATTTGCTATCCATTTTCAGTTTTTTTAAGACCCGGAATGGTATCAATTTGTCGCCGCGTTAAATACATGCCTATATTATATTTAAACGTTGACTACGAAACCCTATTTGTGAGCGTGTCTGACACGCTCTTGGCCGCTTTTTGCTATGATGGTTCGGAGGCTGTATCTGATAAATGGTAATAGTTAGACAGTTTTCACAGAACATGTATTATTATTTCCGCTATGACAACTAATATCAAAAATTAGGATACTATAAAAATTATGGGGGGCTCTTATACAACAAACCTGACTTTTATGCGATTTTTATAAAAAATTGTACAGCACAATTAGTGCGCGAGTCTGACTCGCCCTTGACCATATTTAATTTTTCTTGTGTTGTGTGACTTTTAACTTTTTTTTACTTGTGTCATATTATCAAGATTTTTCAACTTCTTGATTCTCCAAGTATCCCAAGAAAGATAGCAAAATCAACGAAAAAAAATCCCCGGTAACGAAATGTTGTGGATTTGTGTAGTGGAAGGTCCTCTTCACAACGTTCAATAAAATCCTCTCAAAAATATGCGGTGCTGGGAGTAGGGGGTTAATTATGTGTCCTTTTTTTCAGTTTCTCGACTGTAACTCGTAAACGGCGCGTCGTAGCTTCAAAATGTCTGAGAAACTATTAAAGCTCATTAAATTTCCTATAACTTTGTCATTAACATGAAAACCGTAACATGAATGGTTTTTAAGTTATGGCCATTTCAAAGTCGGTAGTTTTTTCACGTTTTTTATTACGACACTAAAAAGTGTTTGGACGTTTCTGTAGATCTTCGTTATCTTTAATGCAAACTATTTCAAAATTTGTGGATAAACTAAAAAAATAAAATGATTAAATACGTGTTCCCGCATTTTGTAAATTTTAACCCTTAACAGGGTTAAAAAGAGGTTAATAGTTTGTATGAAAAATCGCCATTTTTGATGTGATCTGTTTCAAAATTTGGAAATAAGCGAATAAGCCAAAATGATTTAACACGTGTTTCAGCATTTTGTAAATTTTAACCCTTAACAGGGTAAAAAATAGGTTAAGAGTTTGTATGAAAATCGTAATTTTTAATGGGATCTGTTTCAAAATTTGGAATTATGCGAATAAGCCAAATTAATTTAACACGTGTTTCAGCGTTTTGTTAATTTTAACCCTTAACAGGGTAAAAATAGGTTAGGATTGTATGAAAATCGTCATTGTTGTTGTGATCTGTTTCAAAATTTGGAATTATGCGAATAAGCCAAATTAATTAAACACGTGTTTTAGAATTTTGTAAAAGGATTGTGATTTTTTCAGTATTTTTACTCCTTTTACAAAATTCTAAAACACGTGTTTAATTAATTTGGCTTATTCGCATAATTCCAAATTTTGAAACAGATCACAACAACAATGACGATTTTCATACAATCCTAACCTATTTTTACCCTGTTAAGGGTTAAAATTAACAAAACGCTGAAACACGTGTTAAATTAATTTGGCTTATTCGCATAATTCCAAATTTTGAAACAGATCACAACAACAATGACTATTTTCATACAAACTCTTAACCTATTTTTACCCTGTTAAGGGTTAAAATTAACAAAATGCTGAAACACGTGTTAAATTAATTTGGCTTATTCGCATAATTCCAAATTTTGAAACAGATCCCATTAAAAATTACGATTTTCATACAAACTCTTAACCTATTTTTTACCCTGTTAAGGGTTAAAATTTACAAAATGCTGAAACACGTGTTAAATCATTTTGGCTTATTCGCTTATTTCCAAATTTTGAAACAGATCACATCAAAAATGGCGATTTTTCATACAAACTATTAACCTCTTTTTAACCCTGTTAAGGGTTAAAATTTACAAAATGCGGGAACACGTATTTAATCATTTTATTTTTTTAGTTTATCCACAAATTTTGAAATAGTTTGCATTAAAGATAACGAAGATCTACAGAAACGTCCAAACACTTTTTAGTGTCGTAACACAGAATACATAATAGTACAGGTACAGAAGACGCACTCCGCCATAGCGATTCAACAAATATAAATCTTTACGCGCGATAATAAAGTACAATTTCCTTCGCGCCGGCTTTGGATACATACTTTTATATTAGCCTACTAATCGCGCGCGCAAGCAAAAATGAGCCGAATGGCTGCGCGCGAAAGTTCTTCTGCCGCTGGCGCGTCCTGAAGGTCACAGTCAGCGCGCTCAGTGGGGATGTCACTTTCGAATTTTAAAGGAGGAAGGCAGATAGGTTCAAAAACTCTGACATCAGGGTTCATCAGGTCGTTGTAGTAGTAGGTACCTAGATGATAAATAATAATTTTATTACATAGCTAGAATCTATGTAGGTACCTATTTTCTTACCTTTCGATGTCACGCGGTAACTTGTGGAACTTGAGGCTTTTATCACTAGAATTATTCAAGCAATTAAAAGCAATGCAGTATTTTCTTATTCTCATTTTCGCGTAATTTACGTTAATTTAGTACAAAGAAAGAATTAAGAGCGGCAACGTGGGAGCGCGTGCGTAACGAGCGGCGTGCGGCAACCCACTGATTAACCTCCCCGCGGGTGTCGCCGCACGTACTTGTAAATCTATACCTACGCAGCGGAGTGCGCCAGGCCTGGTCGTAATAAAAAACGTGAAAAAACTACCGACTTTGAAATGGCCATAACTTAAAAACCATTCATGTTACGGTTTTCATGTTAATGACAAAGTTATAGGAAATTTAATGAGCTTTAATAGTTTCTCAGACATTTTGAAGCTACGACGCGCCGTTTACGAGTTACAGTCGAGAAACTGAAAAAAGGGACACATAATTAACCCCCCTACTCCCAGCACCGCATATTTTTGAGAGGATTTTATTGGACGTTGTGAAGAGGACCTTCCACTACACAAATCCACAACATTTCGTTACCGGGGTTTTTTTTTCGCTGATTCCTAGTTATTGGACCAGATGGCCTGGGATAAAGCAGTTAGAGTGTGTTTCATTTTATAGTTCCTATGGCGTCATGTTGGTAATATTATACGGCGCCAAAAAATTACATACAAATTTCCAATGCTACCAACATGACGCCATAGGAACTAAAAGATGAAACGCACTATACTTATGTTGCATGATTTGTCTTTTGTTTGCATACAAAAAAAAATGTGCAACATTTTTTTTTATAATTACAAAAAAGCAGAACATACATGGGATCAGTAACTAACTACGTAACTACCTACCCCCACAGATTAAGAGAAATCTGTGTCTACCCCTCTTGTCGAAAGCGACATCTAGTGTAATATAGCGTATATGTATATGTAATGTATATTTTAGCGCCATCTTGTGTCGAGTAGTGACATGTTTATAAAGACCGCGTCACGAAAGGACATCGGCCACCGCAAAAGTATTTTTTTAAACTGATGGATTATGTATTATGAATTGATGATCTCTCCGACCGATTTCGGCCATGGCGACCACTTCTACTCCTAGTCAAGTCGGCGCTGATGCGCCTGTAGGTGGCTATTGTGGCTAATACATACATAATACATACATACATATAACCTATATCCCTTGCAGGGTAGGCAGAGCGTAAACGGCTGTAATCGGCCATTTATACCATGTCAAACAAAAGTTTGTGATTCATTCAGACGACTGTATCACCAAAGTGACAGGTTGTCAGCCTGTCGCCTAAAATTGCAATACACATCTACTCTCAAACCGTATAGTCGCTTCTTACGACACCAACGGGAAATATATGAGTGGGGTGATGCTATATTCTAAGCCGACACGTTCTCCCATGCATTCAAACTTTGGTAAAACAAAGAGGTTGACTATTTTAGTCTTTAGTCGGTATGAGACATTTTTCTTGACAGTAAAATTGACAAATATTTTCTTCTCTGGTGGTGACTTCTATGCCAAAATACTGGATGACAATAACAAAATAAACATTTCGGTAACAAGAAATTGAATTGATTTATTAATTTATTTCGGTATTTGTCTGTTTGGTGGAAAGTATCTTAGATTCTAGTTTCGTAGCCTTATTTTCCAAAACTTGAATGCATATCTACGATCAAGTGTCGAACATATAAATGTGCATCAGTGAACGGGCGTGTTTGAATTTTTCTATTGAATCAAACTATTACTTATTTGGGAGCTGCTCGTATCAAAACGATGGTTGGATAAAACAAACTGATACGTCAAGTAGATGTGGCATTCAGCCTAAGAAAATAATGATTAGCTCTTGAAATACCAAGACCTGCTTTTGATCGTTGGATACCTAGAGGATGGCCGCAACTTTTTGTTTACTGACGTTCAAGGTCTGCAGATGCGTTTTCAGACTGTCTTATGCATCAAGCAGGTTGCTTAAGCCTTTTAGTTGCGCGTATTCTATAGAAGGTAAGTTGTTCTCGCGCCTTTTCAATAGCTTACTTGACAGCCAGCGCAGATGTGGTTAGGACGACTGCCTGCGATGCAAAAGGTTCCGGGTTCAATTCACGGTGGGGTCACTCGCAAAGTTGATATTTATCACTTTGTGAATTTGTTCCCAGTCTGGTTAGGACATTGCAGGCTGAACTACCTGATTGTACGAAAAGGATGATGGTTCCGAGCTTCGGAGAGCACGTTAGGTAAGCTGTAGGTCCCGTTTGGTGTCTTACACGGTGGTCGTTACACAACTATGTCAGAGGCCTGCTACTTGCAGTAGGCGGTTGAAAAACTCTGACACCAGGGTCCATCGAGTTGTTGGACGACTTGATGTCCCGCTCGAAGAAGAAGAAGAATAGCTTATTGTATTATTCAACTAATTTTTGGTAGTTTGAGCACAATTGCATAGCTCTTCGTGGGATCGATCTCAGTTTTGTTAGGATATTGTAAGTACTGAATCACTTAATTGTCCGTGACAAAGATGGTTGTATGCTTTGGAAGGAAAATAGCGGTTATACAACGACATCATAGGATTGCCTAGCAGTAGACGGGTAATGAAACTCTGAAACTAGGGTTCATAGGGTGGTCCGGTTCAAAAGGTAGACCGCGGGTATTTTCGTTGTATCAACAACAATGTAGCCTGTAGTTTCGATTTCTGTAGAGGTGTGCCAGCCAATCAACCGTAAACTCGTGGTCAGTAACAATAAAGTATCGTGACAAAAACTGAGATGGCCTGATTATATACCTGATGAGATAACGATAGGCGTAACATTCATTATTATCATGAAGGTATCTATTAGATAAAGTTTTACTATATGGAAACTGTTTAGATTGATCTATTGTAAGAAGTAGGTAAACCTAAGAGGTAAACACTTGTTGCCTATACTGCGCCCAAAGGATTATAGTTAGATCATCGCGCCGATACTCTTACTTGTAGATTTTCGCAGCGCATTTTTGTTTTTACATTTATATATTTTCATATTTCGACCTATGTTTCTTGGGGAAAGTTGTTCAGTTTCATGGGCTGGGTCACCCTTTAAAATATTTTCAGTTGAATTTTTTACATCCTGTATTTACGTAGCCTGAAGTCACGTCGTGGCTTTGCCGAAAAACGGTGCCGAAAGAAGCGAATTCGAATCCTGATCGTGTTTATTTACAAATTCACAGACACATACAGATTATTAATCAGTTGGGGTGACATTGTGACCTTTTCATACCAAAACTGGGCGTTTATCTTTGTGAAAGTTTACTGTCTTTGTCAATGTTTGGGTAAAGCGTATCTTATCATTTTCAAGTTATTACTTAATTCTTTAGGTACACATGTCGCAGGTTTTTGATCAAATCACGTTTTTGACCTTAAAACTACATTAACTCCGAAGACTGGTTATCACCATATTGACAGGTTGTCAGCCTGTCGCCTAAAATTGCAATACACATCAACTCTCAAATCCTTTAGTTTTTTACCACACCCACGGGAAAGATATGGGGTATTGCTATTCTAAGCCGGCACAACACGGCAAGTAATAAAGTCTGAAGGTCTGAAGTGTCTAAATTACTTTTTTTGTTTCAGGTAAAAACAACCCATACAGTAACCTGGTGAAAACACTAGAAATCAACGGGAAAACGTACAGATATTACGATGTAACAGCGCTCGGGCCTAAGTACGGTAAGAAAGAATTATTTTCAACAGAACATCTCCCTTTAGGCAAATAAAGTACACTTTCCCGAAATATCTACTTACTCCCCAAAATGCCAACTTACCTAAAACGTCATCAACGGAAAATCGTCCAGATATTACGAGGTCACAGCACTCGGGCCTAAATATGGTAAGAAAGAATTATTTTAAAGTGTCTCCACACACTACGACCGAAATTATGCGACGGAATTCGGCGCAATTAAGCCAGAAATGTTATTTGCATTACGGATGATGACACACCTAAGCCGAAATTACGTCACCGGAATTACGTCGCCGAATTTCAGTCCGAAGTAATTAGTCGCTTATTCGTTTCTTACGACACCTACGGGAAAGATATGGAGTGATACTATTCTTAGCCGGCAAAATGGAAATATCTTGTTCGTTTTTTTACGGCCTATGCCTGATGCTAAATGATTTCGTTACAGACCGACTACCATACAGCATTCGGGTTCTTCTCGAGTCATGCGTGAGGAATTGCGACAACTTCCAGGTATTTATAACCGTCCTATTACAAGATGTAATCTTCATACCTCTAAATATCTAGTAATCTACCTATAACTAGATTTATCGGTGTGAATTTGGGAAAAATCGATTTCGGGAAGAGACTAAATAAATTACTTTTGACGATTTGATCACATGTTGTTTGCAACTTTGCATCTCATTTATTGTTAAGCATCTTACTTTTCTTATTGTCGGTAAAGAAGATGGTTCCGTACTTCGGAAGGCATGCTAAGCCTACGTCGTTGTGCTTAACCACTTCAAAGGCCTAGATAGGTACTAGTTACCTAAGTAGGTGGTATTAAAACTTTGAGTTAGGTTTAATCGGGTCATTAATCAACTTATAATACTGTATTGTATAGGTACATAATTATTATAAGAATCTTTTCATACCGCTTTTGACTCTTTCTGTTAATCCTTTAGTTGGCCTGTTCAGAATGCAGAGTGACGTAAATAAATAAATGAATTATGAATATTGATAAACCTATTTATTTATTGCAGGTGTTGGAGAAAGATGTCCAGAATGTCCTGGACTGGGAGAAGAACCAGGCCGTCGAGGGCGGCGTCGAGATCGCGTTCAAACCAGCCAGAGTTATTCTACAGGTAATAAGTCATGCCGCTCCCGTATCGGCTTATACAGCCATGAAAAATCTTGCCTCAGACACTGAATAAATCGTCTATCATAGACGTATGAGACCAATGATGCATAGGCACTCACTAGGCAGCTGTTTTTGCAAGTAGCACAAATTAGAGAGACTTCGCGCGAGGCGCCTCATACATTTTTTTACCCGACTGCCTTAGAAGGAGGGTTATGTTTTTCCAGAGTATGTACGTATGTACGGATCTTGACATGTGAGGTGTCGTTAGATTCGTCTCAGCAGCGTGAGTGACACTGCTATGTTAAAAATCCATATATTCAAGATGGCGGATTTTGTCGCATCGTCTATTGACGTCACTGTAAGGTCCAGTATAACGCTATTTTGTCAGTTCCAAAAGTTTATTTAACATAAACTACATATTCAACACGTGTAATGTAATGTAATACATAGGGTACCTACGCAAGTATTACGTAGGAAGATGAATAAATTAAATTACGTCACAGGAAGCTAAGAGGTGCCATTTGCTTAAAATAGTATCACCCCATATCTTTCGCGCGGGTGTAGTAAGAAGCGAATAAGGTATTTGAGAGTTTGTGTATTGCAATTTTAGGCGACAGGCTGACAACCTGCCACTACTGACTGGTGTTACACAGTCTTCTGTATGACTCTCAAACTTTTGACAGACGTGGTGTAAATCGCCGTTTACGCTCTGCCTACCCCGCAAGGGATATAGGGCTGATGTAAAAACAGCCATTTACACCACGTGTCTGACAAGAGCTCGAGCAGGCTTGGCGCACTCCGCGGCGTAGGTATAGAGTTGCAAGTACATGCGGCGACCCCCGCGCGGGGGATAATCAGTTGGTTGCCGCGCGCCGCACGTTACGCGCGCGCTCCGATGCCGTTCGCATTTCTTCACGAGATTTATGATGACGAGGTGTGATTTCTTTTACGTGTTTGTTGTTTAATTTTACTGTTGTGAATTTTATTTTATAGTATGTTTTAAGTTTTAGATTAAGTTTCTTTTCTAGTCAACTCGTGCTGGTGTTGGAGAGAGCTTAAGTTATTTTTATTTTATTTGATTATTCATATAGTATTTATTAGCTATTTTATATATTTAAATATTTTATTTAGTTCATGGTTAACGACGATTACTTTTCTTGTTCTTCTTCTGACGAGTATGAAAGTGCTCATAGTCTTAGCAGCTCTTCTCTTTCCGATTCTGAGCCACTTGAAGACAAACTTAGGTCTGTTTTTCAACGTGGTTCGCCTTACCTGTCCCTAGTGCACATCAACGCACAGAGTATTTTAGCTCACTATTCCGATCTTCTCGCATCCATCAGCAGCAGGGTGGTCGACGCTGTCCTGGTATCTGAAACTTGGCTCCAGCCGTCTCTTCCTTCTACTTTATGTTCTCTACCTGGGTATAATCTCTTCCGACACGATCGTGTTGGAAAGCGTGGTGAAGGTTTACGTGGTGGTGGAGTTGCCATTTATCTACGGAGCACCATTCCTGCCACTGTTCTTAGTACTTCCCCCTTACCATACTCTGCGTCTATTGAGTATCTATTCCTGGAGATCATTCTTAATCACAAGAAGTTAATCTTAGGTGTTGTTTATAGCCATAGTGATGAAGTTGATTAATTTAACACACTTGAATCTCAACTTGAAACATACAGCACACTATATGATCACCTCATTATTATGGGCGATTTAAATACCTGCCTCGAAAGGAATGATCCAACTTCCAAGTCCAGAGCACTTAAACTTACTTCTCTTGTCTCTTCTCTTAACTTGCATATTCTTCCACTATCTCCAACTCATCATTTTCCCAACTGTAGACCTTCTCTTATAGATATCATTATCACCTCCAAACCTAATTCTGTTCTGTCTCATGGGCAAATGACTGCTCCATTTTCTTATCATGATCTCATATTTCTGGCCTATAAAGTGCGTCCTCCCAAAATTAAAACCAAAGTTACTCTTCAGCGTAAATTTCGCAATATTAATCTGGATCGCTTAAGGGAGGATGTTAAAAATATTGACTGGTCACCAGTGCTATCAGCTGATAGTGCTGACGCCAAGGTTTCCGAATTTAATATTATTCTTAATAAGCTTTTTGACATTCATGCGCCTGTTCGCCCCGTGCGGGTTAGGCATGCACCAGCCCCTTGGCTGACCGATGCAATTAGGCGAGTTATGTCTAAGCGGGATAGGGCTAAGTCTAGGCTCAAGAAGGATCCAACAGATTTAAATTTAGCTGCCTATAAAAAACTACGAAACATTTGCAACAGGATGTGTAGGGATGCTAAACGCCGCTACATTCATTCCTCATTAGATTCTTTGTCACAAGCTCAAACCTGGAAATTTTTGATGTCCTTAGGTGTGGGCAAGACCACGAATACTGCTGTAGGTACCGTGGACTTAAATTCCCTCAATGCACATTTTTCAACTCCACCAGTTGTACTTGATGACGCAACTAAGTCTGCTTCTCTTTCTTACTTATTAAATCTTGCCCCACCAGATTGCCCCCCTTTCAATTTTCAGTCGGTCGCGGAGGAGGATGTTAAAAAGAGCATCCTATCCATATCCACAAAGGCCGTAGGTGAGGATAACATAAGCCTTAATATGCTCACACCTGTGTTGAGTGACATTGTACCAGTCATCACACATATCATAAACTTTTCTTTGATGGTCAATGTCTTCCCCACAGCATGGAAAAAAGCTTTTGTTATTCCTCTACCGAAAACCTCAAATCCCACCTCTCTTTCCCAGTTTCGTCCAATTTCTATCCTTCCTGTCCTCTCTAAAGTCCTGGAGAGTATTGCTCATAAGCAACTCTATTCCTTTCTCGTCACCAACAACCTACTTTGTCCTTTCCAATCCGGATTCCGTCCCTCACACAGTACAGTTAGTGCTCTGCTGAATGTCACAGAGGATATTCGCTTGGCGATGGACAACACAAGACTCACTATTGTCACACTTCTGGACTTCAGCAGTGCATTTAACTCAGTGGACTTTGACATCCTTTTAGCTTCCCTCCGCTCTATTAACATTTCTTCTCCTGCGATCGATTGGTTTCATTCTTATCTTAATGGTCGTCAGCAGTGTGTGAAAGCCAATGACGATTCGTCGGATTGGTCTAACTTAACTGCTGGCGTACCACAAGGCGGTGTGCTCTCTCCATTACTTTTTTCCATTTTTATTAATAATATCTCACGAGTCATCTCTTCTCCCTACCACCTGTATGCGGATGACCTGCAAATTTATAGACACTTTTCTCTGCTTGAAGTATCTCAAGCTATTGAGGCTATTAATAATGATATGGCATCAGTTCACACTTGGGCTAAAACCTTTGGGCTTCTTGTGAATCCTAGCAAATCACAAGCTTTAATAATTGGTAGTAGTAGGCTAAGGAGTAGGCTTGATCCTGCAAGTATTCCACTTGTTTATTACGATGGCATAAGTATCCCATACACTGACAAGGCCAAGAATCTGGGCGTCATATTTGACTGTAATTTATCTTGGTTATCTCACATTAACGGGGTGAGCAAGCGCATGCACTTTTCCTTTCACTCTCTTAAGAGCGCATTCAATTTTTTCTAGCAAATTTGCAAATATTGGCTTTATAAACATGCGAGTTTCTCGAAAACCGTTATGTAAAAATAATATGTTACTTGAACATTTAATCAAGCATATCTTCATCTAAAAAATGTACAATGTAAATATTAACATTTTAGTTTTAAACCTGTTATAAACAGCGATATCTAAAGCGACAAAACCAAAATTCAGGAAAAGACCTCAAATCAAGCGTGAGTTTTAGAGTTTTGGTTCACTGTAAAAAAATATCAATTATACAAAAAAATAGAGTATATATTTGAGTACAAAGTCTACAGTGAACATTTTACAATTTTATTCAGAAATATAGAATAATACCACGTTTTTATATACGATTTTTTGCAAAATAATGCGCCATTATAAAGGCTTCTGTATGAAAAAATAACAGTAGTAAAGATTTAAAAAAAATATATGTTATTTAAGAAGATGTACTTAATCTAATTGCAGAAAAATATATTTATTTTTATTCATAATATCACTGTAAAAAATATTCAAACATCCCCATGTTTTTCGCAAAATGACGCTCCGAGAGGTCTGGCAGGGAAAATTGTATGGGCTTCGTGAAAAGCTCTATAGCGGCCTTAAGCGACTCCAAAACTTTCTTCCGCTCAAAACTAAAATCATGCTTGCACAGGCACTTCTTCTTCCTATTCTTGACTACGCTTGTTGAGGACCTCAAATAAAACACCTCGGGTTTCTTCGATATGGACTGTATTTACACTGGTTGCACTACTTTACAAACTATTTAATACTAGGGATACTTCACTAGACTGGACTACTTTTCACTTCTACTTTTCACTTTTTCTTCACTGTACTGGATACCGAACTGAACTGTGTCCCACCCAGGATGTACGTCAATATATACAAAATCAGCCAAATCTAGAATATTCTGCACTACCTACGCACATCCGGAGAGGGCGGAAGTTATTATATATTATATATCATAGCTATAAAAATCTAGAACTTTCTTATAAGCATCCAATCAGAATCCGTGATTTTTCGGGCAAAAATCTATGTATCTCTCTCGGTAGGTCTCTTTCTTATGACTAGCCAATCAGAATTAAGAAACATTGGGCAAAACTGGCAATACTGACAAAAAAAAACTTCTCGCCCAAAAGCCATCCAATACAGAACCAATAAAAAGTAATGACTAATCTGACGAAAGAAATTATAACACAACTATATACATAAACAATGCCAATAATGCCTGTATTTAATGCCTAAACCTAATGCCTATGTATTTTAGCCTAAACCTAACGCCTAAATGCCTAACCTAAGCCTATGTAATCTAGTCTATGTACAGTCTTCAGGGTTTCGAGCTCGCTGTCCGCAACATTCTCCCCCCGGCGAAGTCTTCGGAGCCTTCTTGGATCGGTAGGACCGCGAGCTTGCGAACTGGCCGCTTGAATGTTCCTCCCTTCGTTCGCACGTCCACGCAGCGCACGTTGCCGTCAGGTCCTGGGTAGGTCTTGACTACTTCTCCCGCGGCCAGACGTTGCGGGGCAGGTTCGAGTCGACCACGACGACCAGGTCTCCTCTTGCACGTTGCGGAGTTGCTGTTGCTGCCGCCTCTCGGTGTCAGGGTGGGCAGGTACTCGGCGATCCACCGGCGCCAGAATTCGTCGGCTAGCGCCATTGCCGTCTTCCAGGTGTGTCGGTTTGCATGTTCGCAGACGCCGGTGACTGGTAGGCCGCTGGAGGTTCCTATCAGGAAGTGATTGGGCGTCAGAGCTTCCGGGTCGTCTCTGGAAACCGGGACGTGGGTGAGCGGCCGTCCATTTATGGTGTGTTCAGCTTCACAGATGACGGTGGCGAGGACTTCATCTCGTGGGTGCTTCTCATTGAGTGTCGTCGTGAGTGCCGTCTTCACTGATCTTATAAGGCGTTCCCACGCTCCCCCCTGGTTCGGAGCTCCGGGCGCGATGAACTTCCAGTCTGTTCTCTGAATGGCTGCATATTCTTTCAACGCAGGCAGCCATTGGGCGTAGGCGGCTCGAAGCTCGGCGTCTGCTCCCCTGAAGTTGGTGCCGTTGTCCGACCAGATTGTATGTGGCCATCCTCTTCGTGAAGCCATGCGTCTTAGTGCCATAATCGCAGACGAAGTGGATAGAGAGTGAGCTAGCTCGATGTGCACGGCGCGTGTGGAGAGGCAGGTGAAGATAGCCCCCCACCGTTTCTCGTGTCTCCGACCCACAGTGACGATCATAGGGCCGAAGTAGTCCACGCCTGTATAGGTGAAGGCGCGCGTGAATGGCTGTAGCCTGGCCATTGGTAAGTCGCCGTGTGGTGGCACAATCGGCGTAGCCTTCCTGACTCGGCAGTGGCCACATTCTCTTGCTGCGGTTCTGACTGTAGGTCTTAGGCCGGTAATCCAGAAGCGCTGTCTCAATTCGTTGACCACTCGTTCATTGTTGGCGTGATTGGCTCGTTCGTGCTCTCGTGCCACCAGTAGTTGGGTAAAGGGATGTCTTCCTTCAAGGATGATAGGCTTCTTTGCTTCCTCGCTTATGTTGGGCGCTGCGTTGATCCTGCCTCGCAGCCGTAGGATGCCTTCTTCGTCCATCATCGGGTCCAGCTTGAATAGTTTACTCGACTTGCTGATGGTGCCGGTTTTCTTCATCTGGTCCAAGTCTTCTGGATAGGCGTCTTCTTGACTTCTTTTGATCCAAAGTTTTTCGGCTTGACGTAAGTGCCGCACCTTCAGTGTCCGTGTTCGTTTGCGGCAGGCGTCGATGAACAGCAGCACGTACGCGGTTGCTCGTATCAGGCGCTCATATTTAGAGAAGCGCGTGATGTCAGGAAGGGCGTCTTTTATGTTAGCCCTCACGTGCTGTACGTAGGCCTCCTCCGGAACCTCTTCTGGATTGTGAACTTCTTCAGGCCAGTGTTCTTCACTCAATCGCAGGAAGCTGGGTCCGGTGAACCATCTGTCGGTCGCGTCCTTTATTTCGCGGCTGGGCCGGGTCGCGTCGTCTGCCACGTTCTGGTCCGTCGGGATCCATCGCCAGTCACATGGATTGGTAAGTTCGGCGATCTCGGTGACCCGGTGAGCGACGAAAGGCGTGTGCTTCGCGTTGTCGTTTCGGATCCACTGCAGGGTTGTCTTGGAGTCGCTCCAGTATATGGTCTTGCTGGGCTTCTCTCGATGCTCGGTGGTGATAGCGGATGCCAGACGTGCTCCTAGTAGTGCTGCTTGGAGCTCCATCCGCGGGATAGTTTGAGCGCGGAGGGTGCCACTCGTGCCTTGGCTGCTACCAGGATGACTCTCACGGTGCCGTCTTCTTCTTCCAGGCGCCAGTAGGCCGCTGCTGCGAAGGCTTCAGAGCTGGCGTCGCAGAACACGTGGAGTTGTCTGTCCATTATAGCTCCCCCCGTATCGTAACACCTCTGCAGACGCAAGCTGGCGATGTCGTCGATGGCCTCGGTCCAGTCGCCAAAGTCCTTCGCGATGTCGTCTGGTAGTAGCTCGTCCCAATCCACCTTAAGGCGCCAAACTCGTTGCAGCTGGATCTTAGCTCGTATGGTGAAGAAGCTTAACAGCCCGAGCGGGTCAAAGATTGACATGACCATGCTCAAAGCTTCTCTCTTGGTGGGCGGTCGTTCCCTCTGCTTCACTTCTTCCTTCACCCGTGGTAAGTTGGTGTTGAAACTCAGCTCGTCCGTGGCTGAGTGCCATCGTAGTCCCAGAGTCTTCTCATACTCGTGTGCGCCGGCTCCCAGGTCTCGGCGCTTTGTGTCGGCGCGCAGCTCGGCTGGTACATCCCGTAGCACTTCCTCTTCATTAGACGTCCAGCTTGCCATTACGAAGTTAGCCTTTTCGTGTACTTTGCGCACCTCCTCGACGACGGCTTGGGCTTCTTCAGGTGTGTCATAGCTGTCCACCAAGTCGTCCATGTAATGACTTCTGGTGATGGCGTAGTAGGCGCGCGGGAACTCTGCCTTGTGCTGTTCAGCGTTGTAGTTTCGTACGCTATGGGCCAGGAATGGAGAGCTTCTAGCGCCGAATATCATTGAAGTCATCTTGTAGCGTTTCGGCGGGTCGCTCGCTGAGTCCCTCCACAAGAACAGTTGGGCTGGTTGGTCCTCTTTCCTTATCTTGACTTGCAGGAACATTTCTCTTATGTCTGCTGCTATCGCTACTTTTCTTTCGCGGAAGCGATAGAGTATGCCGGGCAGCGATTGTAGCAGGTCTGGGCCATCCAGCAGTGCGTCGTTCAGGCTCATTCCTTGGCTCGTTGCCGCAGCGTCGAAAACTAGTCGTTCTTTCCCAGGTTTATTCGGGTTGGTGACCGCGAAGTGTGGTAGCCACCATGCTCGCTTGCTTTTCCACTCGTTGTCGCTGCATTCTTCCGCGTAGCCTTTCTGAAGCAGTGCAGCGATTTGGGCGGCGTATCTTTCCCCGAAGTCAGGTGATTTCGCGATCTTCTTCTCAATTGACTTCAGTCGTCTCAGCGCCATCTCGTAACTGGGTGGCATCTCGAGGTCGTCCGTCTTCCATGGCAGGCCGACTTCGTACTGCTTCCCGATGGGCTTGACCGTCGACTTGAACATCTGGACTGCGCGTGTGTCGTCCCTCGCTAATCGCTCCGTGGTGGTCACTCCCATGGCCTCGATCTGGAAGTGGGCCTTCACCATGCCGTGGAGCTCGTCGTCCTTAGCGGCCACAATGCTCGAGTCGGTGTGGGTCCGTAGGTGTAGGACCGTGTCATCGTCGCTCGCGATGAGGGAGGGCACTCTGCCATGAATAACCCAACCCAGGCGAGTAAGTCCGGCGATTGGTTCCGACGGTTTTCCTTCCAGTAGTGTTTGACTGACGATTAGATGCCAGTTATCCAGCCCGATGAGAATCTCTGGTACGGCGTTGTTGAAGCAAACCTCTTCTTCACGTAGCACCTTCAGATGGTTGAAGCGTAGGCATTCCTTTCCTACTGTCTGACGTCCCGTTGACAGCTTGTCAATAGTGCGTGCGCGAAGTTGGTGTTCATCGAGCATCTTCAACCCTCTGATTGTGACGGTGACATTTTTGCTGGCTGCTTGATACTGCATTGAGCCGATCCCGTGGATGCGCAGGCCTTGCCTCGGCCCGTCTGCCTGCAGTCGTTGTGCCAGGTCCTTGTTGATCAGGCTGAGCGTCGCGCCTTCGTCCAGTAGCGCGTGCGTCTTGACCTCGATGCCCGTCGGTCCCTTGACGATGACTTTGCACATTTTCAACAGGATTTTCTCATTGCCTCTGGTTGCAGTCATGACGGTTCCGTCGGTGTCTTGCGGTGCCGCGTTGTTCGGTGGTGCGTTGTCTCGCGATGCTGGCATATTTGGCCGATCACCGTGTAGTGACGGGTGGTGTCCGTAGTTGCAGCCATCCTTCCCGCATTTCTTCGCTTTGCACGTGTACCGGCGATGTTTCTTGTTGACACAGCCAAAGCAGATGCGTTCATCCCGTACCCATTGCCACCGTTCGTCGAGGCTCATGCGTTGATATTTCTTACATGATGGCACGTCGTGTGGTCCCCCGCAGCACAGGCACGTCGCTTCGTACTTCTTGACCTTAGGTCCTTCCTTCGCAATGAATATGGAGTTGCGCGGTCGGTGCTCGTTGCGTGGCGGCGGGACGCGCGGTGGTGGAGCGCGCAGCGTTCGCGTGCGCGGTGTCTGCTCCGTTCGTCGGGATGCGCTGCCGGCGTACTTGGTGCTGTCATACGTGTGTCGAACGGCGCGGTCGGCTTCACGCATCAGGAACTCCGACAGCACTTCTATTTGCGGGCGGTTGCGGTCGGCTTTCTCTTCGGCGTAGTCGCACCATCGGGTCTGCAGATGCGGGGTCAGCTTGGCGGTGACTTCGCGGGCCAGCTTCGGGTTGCGCAGGTAGCCTTGGTCGTCAAGCGTCGACAGTACGCACACGATGTTCTGCAGCTTGACGGCGAACAGGTTGAGGTCGTGTGACGAATTGCCCAGGCGCGGCAGGTTGGCTAAATCCTCCAAGGCTTTGTCGATGATGTACTCCGGCCGGCCGAATCGCTGCTCCAACGTCCGCATTATAATCTCCGGGTCGTTGGCCGTCGACATCAGACAGTAGACAGCTTCCCGGGCTTCTCCACGCAGGCTGTAGCGCAGTCGTGCTAAGTTCTCAGGCCGGGAGAACTTATACAGGATGGTGGAGTCGCGGTAGGCGGCCTTGAAGGGTAGCCAATCCTCTGGGTTGCCGTTGAATGTCGGTAGCTCCTGCGCTTGACGCGGCGGCGGGCGCACGGTGCTCAGCTTCACCATAACTTCGGCCAATTTGTCTATCGCCCGCTCTCTTGATCGGTACGGCGTTGGCGAGCGCGAGCGTCGTCGGTGGTCGCGGTCGTCATCGTCTCTATCGCCGTCCCGACGGGGGTTTTCAGCGTCGCGCTGACGGTCGTCATGACGCTCTTCATGTCTTTTGTCTTCCTGGCGCGGAGGTGGCGGCGGGTCACGGCGGCCATCTTCCTCGACGCGCGTTGGTTGGCGTCGCTCATCGCGCGGAGGTGGCGGCAGGACACGGCGACCATCTTCCTCGACGCGCGTTGATGGGCGTTGCTCGGCACGCGGAGGTGGCAGCAGGACACGGCGGCCATCTTCCTCGACGCGTGCTGGCGTGCGTAGCTCGGCGCGCGGAGGCGGCGGCAGGGACCTGCGGCCGTCTTCCTCGACGCGCGCTGGCGGGTGTTGCTCGACGCGCGGAGGTGGCAGCAAGTCACGGCGGCCATCTTCCTCGACGCGCGCTGGCGGGTGTTGCTCGGTACGCGGAGGTGGCAGCAGGCCACGGCTGCCATCTTCCTCGACGCGCACTGGCTGACGATAAGATTCCTTGAGGTATCGTTGCATTGTCTCGTCGTACTGGAAGCTTCGCCTGCGATCGTCTTCAGCGGCGGCGGTTGCTGGCAGCGCGGCTGTCGGCTTCTGCGGGCGTGCATGCTCCGGTGTGCCGAGTATCGTCGAACGTTCGTTCAGCCACGCAGTAAATTCCTCCTCCGCTAGCCTCGGATCTTCATGAAGGACTTGACTTGCCTCTTCTTCGTCAATTGCCTCCATTTCTTGACGTAGGCGAATGTTTTCCGCTTCCAACTCGTTGAGTCGCATTTTTTCCAGTATCCATCGGCGTTTGGCGCTCTCCGTAGAACGTGCGGAGCGCACAGATCCCTCGGGCGAACGGCTAGTGCGCGGCGCGAGGGCGCGGCTGTCGGCCGCGGCAGCTGGCGCTGTGACGGGCTCGCCTGTGGCCCGTAACATGCCTGCGCCAGCTTCACTCTGCGTGTCGTAGCCAGTCTCGTATGCTCGTCCTGTCCTGGGTGTCCCTTCAGCCGCGGTGGTTGACGGTGATGCCGGCGTGTCGGCGAGCATCTTCCCCTGCCTTGTCAAAACCATCCTGATCGGCGGCTTCCCAGCGAAGAGCTTGAGTATCCCTTGCGGCTGCTTTTTCTGTAGCAACCGCTCCCCGAAAGTAGTGACCGAGGATCACTGCCCGGTGCGGCGTAGAACGGCGGCGGTGCGCGGGCTGTGGTGCTGTGGCAGCGGCGGCGTCGGCGGTGCAGCGGCGCGGTGGTAGCGGCGGCTGCGGTGCTGCGACGGTAGCGGCGGCTGCGGTGCTGCGGCGGCGGTGGCGTCGGCGATGCAGCGGCGCGGTGGCGGCGGCCCTGCGAGCGGCCCTGGCAGCGGCGGCAGCGGTGGCGGCGGCCTGCGAGCGGCGGCAGCGGCGGCGGTGGTGGCGACAGCCCTGCGATGCGGCGGCAGCAGCAGCAGCGGTGGCGGCGGCCCTGCAAGCGGCACTGTCAGCGGCGGCGGCGGTGGCGGCGGCCCTGCGAGCGGCGGCAGCGGCGGGGGCGGCGGTGGCCCTGCAGCGGTGGCGGCGGCCCCGCGAGCGGCCCTGGCAGCGGCGGCGGCGGTGGCGGCGGCCCTGCGAGCGGCGGCAGCGGCGGTGGCGGCGTCGGCAGCTGCGATGCGGCGGGGGCTGCGGCTGCGGAGCGGCGGCAGCGGCGGCGGCGACGCGGCGGCGGTGGCGGCGTCGGCAGCTGCGAAGCGGCTGGGGCTGCGGCTGCGGAGCGGCGGCAGCGGCGGCGGCGACGCGGCGGCGGTGGCGGCGTCGGCGGTGGCGGCGGCTGCGGTGGTGACCCGGTTCAGCGACGTCTGAGCGGGCTCGGTGAGCAGCGGCAGCGTTGACGGGGTGCGCAGCACGGGCAGCAATCCGGCGCTCGAAGGTCCAAACTTGTTGAGGACCTCAAATAAAACACCTCGGGTTTCTTCGATATGGACTGTATTTACACTGGTTGCACTACTTTACAAACTATTTAATACTAGGGATACTTCACTAGACTGGACTACTTTTCACTTCTACTTTTCACTTTTTCTTCACTGTACTGGATACCGAACTGAACTGTGTCCCACCCAGGATGTACGTCAATATATACAAAATCAGCCAAATCTAGAATATTCTGCACTACCTACGCACATCCGGAGAGGGCGGAAGTTATTATATATTATATATCATAGCTATAAAAATCTAGAACTTTCTTATAAGCATCCAATCAGAATCCGTGATTTTTCGGGCAAAAATCTATGTATCTCTCTCGGTAGGTCTCTTTCTTATGACTAGCCAATCAGAATTAAGAAACATTGGGCAAAACTGGCAATACTGACAAAAAAAAACTTCTCGCCCAAAAGCCATCCAATACAGAACCAATAAAAAGTAATGACTAATCTGACGAAAGAAATTATAACACAACTATATACATAAACAATGCCAATAATGCCTGTATTTAATGCCTAAACCTAATGCCTATGTATTTTAGCCTAAACCTAACGCCTAAATGCCTAACCTAAGCCTATGTAATCTAGTCTATGTACAGTCTTCAGGGTTTCGAGCTCGCTGTCCGCAACAACGCTGATGTCTGTTTTCTGGATGCGACGGAAGAATTACTCAATAAGCTTGAGCGACTACAAAACCTAGCTATCAGATTTATTTTCGGTCTACGTAAGTTCGACCATGTATCAGAATTTCGTGCTCAGCTTAAGTGGCTTCCAATTCGTCTTCGTCGTGATGTGCACATCCTGTCCACTCTCTACAACATCCTTAACAATCCCGCCACTCCCGACTATCTCCGCTCCCGCTTCCATTTTCTTCCTCCAGATCCCCGCCCTAGGCGCGCCTGCATCACTAAGGTGCTGGAGTGTCCTAGAGCGAACACCAAATTTTTCTTTAACTCTTTTTCTGTTAAAGCTGCACAGCTGTGGAATGATCTTCCTAAGACTATACAGGAAAGTCCCTCTATTTCTGTTTTCAAAAAGCGAGTAAAAGAGCACTTCATTTCTCAACAACTTTGATATATATTTATGTATGTTTATGTTTATTTAGGTATTTATTTATGTAGGTATGTATATTTATTTATGTACGGTATATATTGTATTTAGTTAGTTAATTGTTTTAGTTAGTTAATTTTTCATTTTCATTTTATATTGCCAATTTGCCCCAAAAGTGTAAACTCTCTCACAAGACATGGGTTGGCTGGAAGAGATCTCTTTTAAGAGATAAGCTCGCCCTTGCAACAAATTTTGTTAATTAAGTTTCTGTATATTTGATGCAATAAAGAGTATAATTTATTTTATTTTATCAATTCTGTATTAAGTAACTCACTTTCCTGCCTCATACGTTAATATTGTATCATCATCATCATCATCATTGGCCTCATACGTCTGTATCAGACGATTTATTCAGTGTCTGAGGCAAGATTTTTCATGGCTGTATACGCCGATACAGGAGCGGCAAGGCTTTTTGCACGCTCTCCACAGACACTGCGTTGCCTGGGACGCCATTATGGAAAACGCAGGGCTGCCCAGGACCTGCGCCACCCTCTCGGCCTTCCTGGCTGACTCCATAGGAACGACGGGTCGATACGTGCGGAGCCAGGTCGGCTGCAGGAGTCTGCCGCACGATTTATTAACAGTCACTCGTGCCTGACGGAGACCCCGTTCCGGGTTTGTGTGTGGAGTTTTCCTTCTCCAGGACTCAGATCAGCTTGGGTCGGATTTATAATATTGTATATTAAGGGATAATATTGTATATTAAAGCAATTTTCATATTTGTTCTAATATTTGTGCTTTAATTTTCTTTCAATATCCTACGTTTAACAAAACATTTTTTATTTATGTTTTACTTGGGTGTAGAAATGTACTCCAGTACACTATTCGTAGGTACCTACTTTCATATAAATCTCGAAATTCACATCCCTACAAAGCGTGCCGGCTGTGACCTTCAAAGGTGGTCTGCGGCAAATGAACTTTCGCGTGCAGCAATTCGGCTCATTTAGGTGTTCGTGCCTACGCTTGAACCACATTGAGACTACGTCCTTTGTAACTCAGTCCATTTCATTCAATCTAGATCAATCTCCGTGACATTCAGCGCCATCTGTCGGTTGTGTTTGTTACTATCGATTGCCCGGCACCAGCGCCCGGCTGTTGCTTCCACAGTACGCTTTTGTAACTCAGCCGAGCAACACGTGCGCAGTGCAGTGAATAATTGGTGAAAAATAATATATTTATGCGGGTAAGTGTGAAATGTCCTCTCGTTCGACGACATTCATTCCGCTCGGGCCTACGGTCCAGCGACGAGACGCAGTTGCCTCCATTAGGCACCGTCATAATTGTCGCCCTATTGGCCGACGTCATGTCGCCTCACTGGACGGCGTCCGGTCCGTCCGGTCCTCCCGCTGGCTGGCGCCATGTCGCCTTATTAGCCGACGCCGCTCGGTCGTCTCATTGACTGACACGCCAAGTCATGTCGCCTCATTCGGTTGCCTTCTGTAAGCACCGTTACTCGTCGTCTCTTTAGACGCCATGGGTCGCCCTATTCGGTGGCATATCGACGATTTCAGCATATCGTCTCATTTAATAGTGCTGTCATTTTTAGGGCTACATTCGCCCATTCACTACCAAGACGCGTCATTAAACCGTCTTAAATATTCTTTGCAGACCATGACGGGCTCTCCTACTGTAAAGATGGGCGAGCTGGCCCAAATTACTCCAGACGAAGCAGAAGAAAAAGAAGCCTTCGAAGCTATCCTCGCCTCGATCCGGAAGAACTATCCAGATGACTGGGATCAATGGCTGGTCGTAAATTATTCATATGAAGACTTATTTGGAGGCCAAATATCCCCGGGCATAGACAGCAAATTGAGATTCGGGCTACCTACTTCCGAAATAGTGCGAGCTTTCTACCCCGATTGTGTGGATTTATCAGAAAGACTTTACCGACACATCCGGAGAATGGTTCTGGCGTGGCCACTAGGAAGAGCTCTGGTATATTCTCCTCACAACATCGTCGAGAAAGTTCATGCTCCTTCCTTTGCAAAATTCATGAATACTATCCGGGATCTGAAAAATGAAGGCAAACTTACCAATAGGGAAAGGACTTCCAAAATCCTATCTGACGAATCTGATCAGATTCAAACTGCTCACAGCACACCCCGGTCTTCTGCATCTAGAAAGAAGAAAAAAGGGGGGGGAGCGGAAGAAGCAACGCCAGTGGGTGTCAAGCGTCCAATACCGCCCACAGAACGAGGCAATTCACCTCCTCCTAAGCGAAGCTCTCTTGATCAAGGTAGTAGTGAGCACCTTATGGCTACTATGTTACAACAACAAATGGCTCTCTTCAATAAACTTGTAGAAATGCAGACCGAACAAAGTAAAAGAATTGATAAGCTTCAGCAATTACCTACTAGTTCAAAAGTTCCAGAGCCAGACTTAAACGCTTCTTTCGAGTCTATACCGGACAGCACACACAATGAAGACAAAGTGATCACCCCATCACGCTCTCCTATCATAAATGAGAGTAGTGATAGATCAAGATCGCGTGACGTATCTATCGACACAGACACAGAAGAAACTGTGATTAAAGATGGAATCGCCAAACTAGAGCAACGCTTAAAAGAGATTAAAGCATCAAAAAAGAATGGGTCTCCATCTCCAATAGATTTCGCTCCTAATACAAAAGAATCGGAGTCGAAGTTTTCAAAGGCTGACCCTGTCTTAGCTCAACAAGGGATACACTGTCAGCGGCTAGGCTGTGAGGAATGGAAGCACATACGCTACGGAGATGTCCAAAAACAGTTTCAAGCACAGCCAGTGTTTTCGGCGTTGAAAGTTAATAACAGTTTCGCCGGTGTTTCACCGAATTGGACTTCTATTGCACTATTAGAGAAATTTGACCTAACCTTAGGTGCGATCACAAACGGACTTCTTCAGCAAAGAAAAACCTTCATAGAACTTTGGGACAAATTACCTCGAGAGTCCAAACAAGAAGCTAATCAAGAATTCTTGAACTCTAAATTTAGAGAAAACTGTAATGCTCTCTTGCAATACACATGTGGTCGCAGAGCTGAAATCATTCAGCAAAGACGTAACACTTACAAGATAAAAAACAAGGCCTTACATGAGATCATTCATAGTATACCACCTTCTGATACCCATCTATTCAGAGAACCTGATCTTTCGCAAACCGTAAAAGATCAAGGCGGTGTACATAAGTTTTTTCCATTCAAAAAGTCGCAAACCCGAACAACAAAAAATTTGCCGAGAGCTGACAACAAGGAAAGAAACTACACCTATAAACGAAGTTCCAACAGAAACGCAAACTATGCGTCCCAATCCACATCTAACAACTACAACACCAAAAGAAAATACCAAGGTGCAAATTACAAGCCCGACAAAAACCCTAAGGGGCAGAACAAGTGGAAAGGCCCTACAAAATTCTGACTTCAAAGCAGGTCAGCTGTCGTTTCATCTAAAAGAATGGTCAACTATCGGAGCACCGCCCTCAATTTTGAAAATAATATCGGGATACCGAATACCGTTTCGAATGAAACCACCGTTAGTCAAGCTGTCAAGTCGAAGTTCTTCATTCGAAACACGTCGCTCAAAAGAAATGGAAAACGAGATAGCGACCATGTTAAAGAACGGTGCGATTCGCTACAGCAATCACGACACGGGATTCCTATCAACGATGTTCCTCAGGAAAAAATCAGATGGAACGAACAGACCGATCTTCAATTTAAAAAAGTTAAACCACTACGTCTCTGCGCCTCAATTCAGGCTGATAAATCACCAAAATATCCCCTCAATTCTGACTCAGGACGACTTCCTGGCAAAAATAGACATCTCGCAAGCTTACTATCATGTACCGATAGTACAGACGCATTGCAGATTCTTGTCTCTTGCTTTCGGCGGCAACGTCTTCGAAATGACATGCCTCCCCTTCGGGTTAGCAAGCGCCCCGTACGCCTTTGCGAAGGTAACAAATTGGTTAGCGCATTGGTTCAGACAAGTTGTCGGGGTGAGAATTGTGGTTTATTTGGACGACTTCTTGTTGATGCACCAGAACCCAGAAGTATTAAAAGAACAAGTAGTTGTTGTGATTCAAAAACTAAAAGAATTGGGATGGTGCGTAAACCAGAAAAAATCCTTAGTAGAACCCTCAAGGTGCCTGGAGTATCTAGGCATAATATGGAATATACAAGCAAATCGGAAAATGCTGTCAGACTCAAAAGTTCAAAAAACCAGACTAATGACATTGTCGTTCCTTCGAAGAAAACAATGGAGCTGGTTAGATGCAAAGATCATTTTAGGGAAATTAAACTTTGCATCTTTTGTAGTCCCTCTAGGCAGACTCCATTGCCGAAGACTACAGATAGAAGCCAACAAACTCGAGAAAAAGAATCGTCACCGGAAATGCCAAATATCAGATCTAGCTCTGACAGAACTGAAATGGTGGTCAGAAAAAATTGGCATGAGCTCAAAGATACATCACCCCGACCCCACGATGTTCATTACCACAGACGCAGCGGACTCAGGTTGGGGTGCAATTGCAAACAACCAAAAATTTTGGGGAACGTGGACAAGTCACCAGTCCAGCTGGCATTGCAACCAAAAGGAATTATGGGCTCTTTACGCAACGTTGAAGCGTCTAGGCCCGAAGATACAACGTACGACGACAGTATGGCAAACAGACAACCGAACAGCCGCCGCCTACGTAACGAAGCAAGGAGGCACAAGGTCGAAGCGACTGCTAGATACAACAATAAAGATTTTACATCTGTGCGAAGCATTAAATTGCCATTTAACAGCTCGTTATATCCCCGGACCTTACAACGGTTTAGCAGACAGTCTGTCCAGGACGAAACAACTTCCGGAATGGCATCTGAAACCAACGATAACAGAGGTGATTTTTCAGAAAATTGGCCTTCCAGAAATAGACCTATTTGCCTCACACCGATCTGCGGTGGTTCCAACATACGTGAGCGAGAGTGCTTCAGACAAGAACAGCCAGTTTGTCGATGCATTCAGCCGAACCTGGTCATACAATCTCGGATGGATATTTCCTCCGCCAGCATTAATTCCAAGAGTCCTACATCACCTAGAACGGTCGACAGGCTTCTATCTTCTGATAGCCCCAGAGTGGAACAAAGCGTTTTGGACTCCAGAACTGAAAAGACGAGCAACTCAAGCACCATGGAAGATTCCGGACTTACCTCGGCATCTGGTGGACCTACAAACGAACCTGCCACCTGCAGGAATAAGCAGCCTAAATTTGCAGGTATGGACAGTACGGGCTGGACCAATCAAATATCCAACTGGAGTGATCACGAATTAGATATTCTCACAAGTGGTTGGAGAAAGTCTACATTGAATACCTACCGTCCCGCTTGGCAGAAATGGTGTAAGTGGGCTTCAGAGAATGATATAAAAGTAGATGACCCCAAACCTTCAGATCTTGCTCGATTTCTCTGTTATCTATTTGAAGTTTTAAGATTAGCACCGAAAACTATATTACTTCACAAGTCTGTTGTGGCTACTTTCACCAACCCACATAACAGTTCATTACTAAGTTCACATCCAATTGTTACTCATACTGTAAAAGGTATTTTCTCAAAGAAACCAACAATTAAAAAACCTCTAACGTTTAGTCTTGATCATCTTCTAAGATTTATAGGAGATTATGATGTGAACATTGAGAGTCTATTTTCAGTATCTCGCCACACCTCTATCCTTCTTTTATTAGCATCTGGCAGAAGAGTTCACGACCTGACACTACTGAGCATCAATCCGGAAGATTTTGAAGATAACGGCGATGAAATCATTTTCTGGCCAAAATTTGGCTCCAAAACTGATAGCTCTTCTTACAGACAGTCAGGATGGTGCCTAAAAGCTTCGGAAAATACTCAATTTAATATTGTTTACTGGATTAGACAAACGATATCTTTATCCCAAACTCGTCGTGGAGCTAGAAAACTAGAAAGTTTGTTTATCACAACTAGGGGAGCTGTCAAGGAAGCTTCTCGAGCAGTAATCGCTGGCTGGATAAGAACTTTATTTAAGGAAGCTGATATCACTGCTTCGGCAGGAAGCATAAGAGCGGCTGTGGCAACCTCTAACTGGTCAGATAAACATTTGGATATAGACGAGGTTTTGAAACGTGGTAATTGGAGATCAAAGAATACTTTCTTTAACCATTATTTCAGAGAAGTACGAGTAGCCAATCCTACCTCAAACGTTATTGATCTCAATCGTTGTTTCCAGCCTGTTGATTAATTGATTTCCAAAGGCTGTAACAGAGTTCCTATTATAATTAAGAAAATTATCTTACCTAGGTACTTATTTCGTTTAATTTTCTTCTACTCTGATTTGTTAAGAATTGTTAATTACAATATTTGTTTTCTAAATAAAGAAAGAAATTTAGTTTTGTTCAAATTGTGTTTTGCTTGTCTTTAAACACTTTACATTCATATCACAGTACGCCCGACACCACGCCGGCAGAAGGTAAACACGTCTCAATGTGGTTCAAGCGTAGGCACGAACACCTAAATAGAACCGTTTTTCCCCCGAAGAGTAAAAAACGGATATTTAGGTTTCTGCCGTAGCTTGAACCACACCTAAAGGCCTTGCCGGCTTTAGCTTAGGTACTGAGGAAGCAACAGCCGGGCGCTGGTGCCGGGCAATCGATAGTAACAAACACAACCGACAGATGGCGCTGAATGTCACGGAGATTGATCTAGATTGAATGAAATGGACTGAGTTACAAAGGACGTAGTCTCAATGTGGTTCAAGCTACGGCAGAAACCTAAATATCCGTTTTTTACCCTTCGGGGGAAAAACGGTTCTATTTTTGCTTGCGCGCGCGATCAGAAGGCTAATATAAAAGTAGGTATCCAAAGCCGGCGCGAAGGAAATTGTACTTTATTATCGCGCATAAAGATTTATATTAGTTGAACTGCTACGTCGGAGTGCTTCTTCTGTACCTGTACTATTGTATACCTGTACTATTGTGTATTCTGTGGTTCGAGAGTCATTCAGAAGACTGTGTGTGTATCATTATAGCTTCGAGTATATATAAGCAAGCTATAGAGTGCGCGTAAAAAGTAGGAACCGGTGGCAGTTGTCTGGGCGCACCCTCTCTGTCTGTCAGTAGCAAAACGACAGTGACAGCACTACTTAACCTCTATAACTTCTCATACATTTGACGTGTGCAACTGCTTACGCTATAGCTTCCTTATATATACTCTAAGCATTATAGTGACAAGTTGTCTGCCTGTCGCTTAAAATTGCAATACACATCAACTCTCAAATCCCTGGTCGCTTCTTACGACACCTACGGAAATGGTATGGGGTTGAGGTGACGATAGAAATCAAACGACCGAATGCTAAGACGGTATCTTCATTAATGAAAATGATGAAAATGATTTATTGTGTACAAAATAAAGATACAAAAGGAGCACCAGCCTCTGCACTAGGACAACCTGTATTGCAAAGGCAAGTTGATTCTACCGTGTTCTTAAATTAATGGTGGCTAGATTAGTAAGTACTAAGTTATATTATTAAACTTAAATTAAATATAAAACAAAAATACAATAAGTTTTGAGTAAGTTTTTAAACAAAATGTAAAAAATACAAAAAATTAGTTAGTACTGCAAAACAGAAAAAAAAAAAACAAAAATATGTTTAAAACAGTAAAGTAAATTTTAAGAAGGCTCGCAGCGCAGTGGATGTGTGTGTGTGTGTGTGTGTGTGTGTGTGTGTGTGTGTGTGTGTGTGTGTGTGTGTGTGTGTGTGTGTGTGTAAGTGTTTGTTTGTGTGTGATAAATAAATCCCATTCTTTTTATTGGAGATGCACTAAAAAGTTTTCGGTGTCCTCATAATTATAGTTGTAGAATATTGTTTTCAATCTCATTTTACATTTGAATTTTGTTAAACTTAATAATTGATATTTAGTGTTAATTTTTTCGTATAAATATGGACCGAGATATCTATAAAAACTTCTAGCAAAGTTCGTTCGCGTGGAAGGCTTATTCCATTTCATGCGTCGACTTCTAGACTTATCCACAGTTGAGATGGCTGTTTTGTGGAAGCGCATTACAATCGCCAGGATAAAAAGCTGCCTTACTCGTAGCAACTGGGTTTCTTTATACAGGTCGTCTGTGCTGTACAAGTAAGGTTTGTTGTAGGCAATTTTAATGACAGCTCTTTGAGCACGTTCGACCTGTATAAGATTGGTTTTGTTTGCTGCACCCCAGGTAGCTATGCCATAGTTTAAAACAGACTGGCATAGTGCAGTGTATACAAGTCTAATGATTTTCTGATCAGCTATAGTGCGAAGCTGCCTAAATATATATTTAAGCTTCCTTACTCTACCATTAAGTTTTTCTAGTTGTTGAGACCAGTTTAGGCGGTTATCAATTATAATCCCAAGATATCTTATGTGTTTAACTTCTTCGAGTTTATGGCAACTGCAGATATCACGGTCAGTGCATGAGTGAATAGCAAAGTCAAGGTTCGGAGGAGGAGCTGATTTTTCAGTAATTGCAAATGTTATAACTTTTGTTTTTGATTGGTTGAGAGTTAGAAGATTATCTTGCAACCAAGACCTAACTTCTTGCAGACCCTTCTCGGTGATTTCCTGTAAAGTATTCCATTCCATATCATAGAATATGATCGCCGTGTCATCAGCAAAGGAGAATAATTTTGAATTTTGGAGGACTAGGTTACAAAGGTCGTTTATATAAACTAAAAATAATGTAGGTCCAAGGACACTGCCTTGAGGAATTCCGAAAGTTATACTTGCATAGTCGCTGTAATGGTGACCAATCTGAACTCTTTGTTGTCTGTTACTAAGATAGGAAGAGAACCAACTCAATGGGATACCTCTAATACCCATCCACTCTAGTTTTTTCAGCAAAATAGGCCGCGACACAGTGTCAAACGCCTTGGCGAGATCTAAAAAGATACCTACGCATTTAAATTTTTTATCTAATTTTTCTGATACAAAATCGGTCAGGGATATTACAGCATCTTCGGTTCCTCGCCCTATACGAAAACCGAATTGGTTGTCAGATAACAGGTGGTTCTTTTCTAGATAGCTTACAAGACGCTTATTAACAACTTTCTCAAGTATCTTTGAGAGAGTACTCAACAAAGATATCGGTCTGTAATTCGTAGGGTCATGTGTGTCACCAGATTTGAAGATAGGTACTACGTGTGCAATTTTGAGGCAATCTGGAACCACACCTGAAATTAAACTGAGGTTACAAATATAGGGTGCATTTTTATTAGTGGCGGATCCGTTAAGGGTGTGTTCTGTCAATGAAACTGAACAACTTTCCCAAAGGAACATAGGTCGAAATATGAAAAAAAAAAAACGTTTCTATCCGGCCGGCCAGGCTAGGGTGAATGACCGCGCGCACTGTAGGTAGGTAGCACCAGCGCCGCCGCGCGCCGCTCGTGTGACGTAATAACAACCGTGACGTGAGTGAGCGTCGCTACCTAATGTCCCCGTACCCTTCCCTTCCCGCCCGCTTGCTCTGTTTCCTTCCAGTTTTTGATTCCAATTTTTCCATCACACTTGTCTAGGCTTTGGACTAGCAGCTGCTCTACGTAGGTACCTTCCTACCCTAAGTATTTCTTAGTTATTTCTAAGTAAGAAATCGCAAAATAAAGTAAGTACATACTTTTTGTACCTACTTACCTACATTTTTATACTTGGTAGGTACGTAAAACGACTGGCGTGTTTAAAAAATTGGAATCAGCTTATTTACAATCATTTAAATCACCTTATTAACTTAGTATTAACCTACATCAATTGTTGTACGTGTCCACCTTGCACTTCAATACCTTTAGTAGCACGCATCATTATGTGACGCTGCACGTTTTCGTTCGCGTTAGTGTCATTTTGCACAATCACAAAAGCGTCATCAATTTTTTGTTTTAATTCTTCTCTTGTATTAACTGGTCCATCACGATAAACTAAGTCTTTCAGTCGTCCCCATAAATAAAAGTCCAGTGGAGTTAAGTCGGGTGATCTTGGCGGCCAGGCAATTGGACCACCGCGACCGATCCACCTCTCCCCGTAAATGGCATTCAGCTGATCGCGCACGCGGTGTTCAAAGTGCGCCGGCGCTCCGTCATGCTGAAAATACCGTGGCCGTGTCAACGCACCCAGTGGCATTTGATCTTCAAAGTTAGGTAATTGATCTAACACATGCTCTACGTAACTTTCCCCAGTTAGTCGTGGAAGGTATACCGGCCCCACAACGCAGTTTCCAATAAAACCCGCCCAGACATTGAATGAGAAACGATGCTGAAAATTACTGGGTCTCACTAGGCGCGGGTTTTCGTGGGCCCAGTGGTGATAATAATGGCAATTGAACAGGCCTTCTCTCACAAAAGTCGATTCATCAGTCCATAAAATGTCCCGCACTATTCCACTGTTTTGTATTAGCCATTCACAAAAACGTAAACGCGCTTCCGTGTCTCCTGGCCGCAGTTCCTGAACGGGTGTGAAATGAAACGGGTGCCGGCCGTCTCTTCGTAACACCGACCAAACGTAATAGTGCGACACATTAAAAATTCTTGCAGTTTGCCGGGTGCTCGCCTCCGGGTGCTCAGCAAAGTAACGTAAAATCCCTTCTTCTATGTCGTGATGAAAACGTGGTCTTCCTGCGTCGATGTTGGGCATTACAAGCCTGTGCCAATCCCGTAATCGTTGAACAGCACGCAAAAAAGTTCTAGGATCTGGCACCCGTCGAGCTGGGTAGAAATCTGCGTACATTCGCGCAGCTTCTTCGCCATTCCCACCTGACACGTGGTAGCACCAAACCATGTCGTTGTACTCATCTTCCGAATAAGCGTACGGCATTTTTTGACAAAAAATACGGACATGCTTTCTCTAATAGTTTCCGGGAATGACTAATTGTGCGAATTACGTCACATGCGCGTGCGGCGAGGCGCAGCAGGCGGCGGGGCGCGGGGGCGGCAGGGCGGGGCAGGCGCATCCTTGGCCTTGACGCGGGCGACGCGGCGGCCTAGTAAGTAGGTCAGTAGGTCACTGTGCCAAAGTGCGTTCATCCGGTCATTCAACTTTGCGGTCAGCTGTTTTTAAAGTATGGGATTTTTTCTTCATATTTCGACCTATGTTCCTTTGGGAAAGTTGTTCAGTTTCATTGACAGAACACACCCTTAACGGATCCGCCACTAATAAAAATGCACCCTATATGTGCAATGGGTGCTGCAATCGAAGGGTTACTAAGTTTCAGAACGTTGTTATTAATGCTATCACAACCAGTAGATGATTTATTTTTAAGACTTTGTATTATACGAGATATCTCGTATTGGTCTGTAGGAGCCATAAAAAATGAATGAGTTGGTACTGAGGAATTGGCAAATTTGATGGAAGAGACGAGATCTTGTTCGGTTTTATTGATATCTTTGAGTATTTGATTAGCGTAATGGGTACCAACGTTTGAGAAGTATTCATTTACTACATTGAGTGCTGTGGGTGTATGTGTACTTAGTTTAAGCAAATCATCACTGTCCGTTTTGATACCTTTTAGGTTACAGATATTCTTTATTGCATCCCAAGTTTTTCTTCCATCTCCATTCGCAGATTGTAAAAGTTCTCTGTTGTATCGGTCCCTTAAATTACTCAACAAATCATTACAATAATTCCGATAAGATTTATATTTCTTTTCTAATTTAATGTCATTCGGATTTTTATTACTTTCCATATGCAATTCATTACGGCGTCTAATACAATTTAGTAGTTTAGGTGTCATCCAAGGTTTCAAGATGTTTTCATTGGCTTTAATTCTTTCTTTAGTTTTAAATTGGGTAAGAGCGCTATTATACATATCTATAAATAAATTTGCTGCTTTCGTTGGATCACTTTCAGAAAATATAGCAGACCAATCCATTTTAATCAAGTAGTCAGCTAAACCTTGATAGTCGATTTTAATTTTAAATTTCTGACGTTTTCTTTTAGTAATGGAAGAGCAAGTGTCTAATCCGAGAACAGAAATGGCATGATCGGTGATGTCAGAGTTACACACAATTGCTCGACCCTTCAATTTAGTTTTCACCAATAAATGGTCGAGACAATTTGGCCCTCTAGTAGGGAAGTTATGGCCGACAATATAACCATAGTGTGCGGTGAGATCAAGGTAATCAGCTTTGTTTGGGTCAATGGAATTATCTTTTATGTCGATGTTAATGTCGCCTGCTAATACGCAAATTGGAGTTGTGCATGATTGCATTACGGCCTCTAGAGACTTCAGAAATTTTTCCGTTTTCGAAACTGACGGGGATCTGTATATTGCTATAACAGTGATATGTTGATCTATCTGGACTACCAAGCAATTAGCATCTTCAAATTGTGGTTCTAAGGCTACAGCATTTATATCATTCTTTATGTAGACTACAATTCCACCGTTCTGGTTGGTATAGTTGGTTGTAAATAGGCATTTATAATTATTTAGAGGTAAACCGTCAAAGTCGTGACCAGACCAACATTCAGTTAATACGATAACATCCGGGTTAAATCGTAAATCATTCATATAAGCGATTAAGGTGTCAAGATTTTTCCTGATGCTTCGTATATTTTCTAAAAGTATGGTAAACTGCTTCTTGGGGTCTCCCAGGAATGATATGCATTGATCAACTTTGTTAATTGTGGTGTTCGCAATGAAAACAGTGGAGTCTACATCTTCAATTACTTTATCAATCATTGAGGAAAGTATTGTAGCTGTGCACGGATGTATCAAAAGTATTTATGAGGGTCATATCTGGGTGGATGTAGTTAATTAGGATTTCAATTAAAATGAGTATTATGAAATTGAGTAAACCAGAGGACTTTGACTTCGGCATTGAGGAGAAGTAAACTGTTGTGTGAATGGGTTTGGGAGTAATGATGTGATAAGTAGGCGAGTATGATGTGAGTTGACTGTTGAGCCGCTGATAGAACTTGATAGCACTAACTTTCATTGCAACATTCGTATTCAAAAATAAAAATGTAAATAAAAACCACAAATACAGAACAAAATCAAACTTAAAATCTAGTCAGGCTTGGTCTCTTATAATTTGGATCTGTGTCTCATCTCGCAGAAGAATTGCAGGATCGCCTGGATTTTTGCGTATATAGACTTTTCCATTTGTTGTCCATGTGTTGTCGATTAACCCTTCCTTTCTAAGTTTCCTCGATAAAAAGTAAAGCTTTCCTGCATTGTCAGTAAGGATCTCAGATATGAAAATCGGAGAAATGTTCTCAGTGAAACCCAGTTTACCAGTGTTAAATTTATTGAGTGGATTTTGTAGGTTGTATTTCCTTAGGGCAGCCAACATATTGAATTTCACCATGGAGCTAGATAATTCTGCTATGATGGGTTTGGTAGACGCATTCGTTCCGTTTCTGCCTGATTTGCGGTAGGCGTCTCTAATGTCAGAAGGCTGTAATTCAGTATTTATCGCCTTGGTTATGTTTTTAATAACATTCAGAAGTTCTTGTTTGTTCTCATTTACCTTTGAAGGAATGTTGCGTATTTCAATGAATACAGTTTTAGAAGAACGTTCTAGGTCCTCAATTTTTAGGGTTTCGTAGTCTACTAGAAACCCTTATAGTTTCGTCATGTCTGTCTGTCTGTCTGTCTGTCTGTCTGTCTGTCTGTCTGTCTGTCTGTATGCCGCGCCCTCATATCTTCGTCAGTTTTAGAGCTATCAACATGAAATTTGGTGAGAAGATAGATCGTGTTGACCCAAATAAAGAAATGTTAAGAAAAAAATATTTTAAATGTTTTTTAGACCCCCTCCCATACAAGTGAAAGGGGGGCAAAAAATTATTTTTTCTTCTGCAATATTGAGTAGGGTATCGTTGAATAGGTCTTTTAAAACTAAGGTGAGGTTTCTTTGAAACAAAGTCACTAAAATGTTTCTGTCACGAGATATTTGCTTTTAAAAAGGGCGTTTTTGACCCATAATTTGTTCCAGCTGTAACTTCTAAAGTATAAACGCTAAAAATTTGAAATAAATATGGAATATAGCTTACAATCTGAAGTTACAATGAAAACTATAACGGATATTGTACCCTTAAAGGTTTCAGAAAAAAATCAGTTTTTCTATTTGCGGTTGGTCATCATACTGCTGCTAACAAACCAGCAACAAATTAAGTTTGTAATGCTGAAAAACCTGATATTTAAACGTTGACTACGAAACCCTATTTGTGGGCGTGTCTGACACGCTCTTGGCCGGTTTTTCTTCAAGGGCACGTATCTGTCTATGGTGCTCCTTGTTTTCTTTTTCAAGGACGGAAATTTTGGCCATTAGCTCTTCATACTGCTTAGACATGAACTCTGTGGATACCTCTATTTTCTTGATAGATTCAAGGCCAGTTTCTAGGTTGGTTAGTTTTTCCTGGTTAGTTTTTTGAATTGATTCAATGTTCACTTCCAACTTCATAAGTCTGAGCTCCTGTTCTGATTTCCATGTCTTAAGCATATCTCTCATCTCTCGCTGAAATGATTTCAAGTCTTCCTTTGTAAGTTCTTGACCTAGTGTGCCTGACTCATTGACAGGACCAGTTGTGCCTTCTCCGCGGAGATCATTTGTTTGATCTGTTTGCGGACGACTTCCTCGTTTTGAGTTAACATTTTTTGTAAAAGTATCATTTAGCATGCCTGCTGCAACCGAACGCACTGGAGTTCCAGCGTTATTATTTTTTGGTAGGCTGTTGATGCATAAAGGGCATAGCCAGGTGGACTTTGTATTGTCGGAGATCTTGTCAAAGTCATCTTTCGTTAAGTTTAGACATTGCAGGTCATAGAGCAATCCACACTTACTATTAACGCATTCCATGAAATACAGGTCAAGTATTTTTGTTCCACAACCGCCGCAGTTCGTCATTTCTGGTTCTGATGTGTAAACGTGATGTCAAAATTACACACACAAGGAACAGTATTTAGACGCACAGTAGAACAATCCAATTCGCATAAACAGGTCTTGTGGCCAGCGGCAGTATCACGACGCGTCGCGAGAAGAACGTCGTAAGCGCCGTGGGGATCGAGTCGCTTACGCGTTTCGTACGAACAGTCACTACCAAGATTAAAAATGTTGGTGTTTGATATCTAAAAACTGGTCTAGTGCTTAAAGTATGTGTTTTGATAATAATCCACTTGCACTGAAAAAACGGAAATTGCGAAAAAAATCTTTTGAAAAACAACTTTTAACACTTAAATTTTGCTGATTATTACGGAGCACTCGCGTAAAGTTGTTTGTTTTAGAAGGTTAGACGGTAGAATGTCGACATACTTGGTATTATACAACAAATACATTTCATATACCACTTCAGGGTGATACTACTCTAAGCCTGCGCCGCAAGGCAACTTAATTAATTAAAAAAGTAAAACGGCTTAATTATTGTTTTTTTTTATAATTGCAGGACCTGACCGGAGTCCCGGCGGTGGTAGACTTTGCAGTGATGCGTGACGCCGTCAAAGACCTTGGTGGCAACCCTGACAAGATCAACCCCATCTGCCCAGCTGACCTGGTCATAGACCACTCTGTACAAGTGGATTTCGCTAGATCGTGAGTATACAATCACACCTGTATCCCTTGCGGGGTAGACAGAGATCTAAGAGGTAACCCTGACAAGATCAACCCCATCTGCCCAGCCGACCTGGTCATAGACCACTCTGTACAAGTGGACTTTGCTAGATCGTGAGTATACAATACACTTGTATCCCTTGCGGGGTAGACAGAGATCTAAGAGGTAACCCTGACAAGATCAACCCCATCTGCCCGGCCGACCTGGTCATAGACCACTCTGTACAAGTGGACTTTGCTAGATCGTGAGTATTGTCCTAACCAAAACGCGAGACGATACTGAAATGATACTATTATAATATAAATATGGAAATTCCATATTTTTGGAAAACTTCCAAAATTTTCACCGCAGGCAGGATTTGAACCTGCGACCTTCGGCATCAGTACTGCCGACGCCCTAACCAACTGGGCTACCGCGGTTCTAATCGAGCCCGCGAAATTATGGAAGTATATCTTGTCCACTATCGCGTGGATGGGCTCCATCTACTGGGATAGTTTTTGCAACTAATTCCCAGCGACTAATTCATTCTTTACAGATTGAATGTAGTCAAAGCGATGAAAACCCGCGATAAATTGAATACCAAATTTTAAAACACTTCTCGTGTTAGGTAAACAATTTTTGGGAAACTTCCAAAAATTATATAGCGATAGTGGACAAGATATACTTCCATAATTTCGCGGGCTCGATTAGAACCGCGGTAGCCCAGTTGGTTAGGGCGTCGGCAGTACTGATGCCGAAGGTCGCAGGTTCAAATCCTGCCTGCGGTGAAAATTTTGGAAGTTTTCCAAAAATTGTTTACCTAACACGAGAAGTGTTTTAAAATTTGGTATTCAATTTATCGCGGGTTTTCATCGCTTTGACTACATTCAATCTGTAAAGAATGAATTAGTCGCTGGGAATTAGTTGCAAAAACTATCCCAGTAGATGGAGCCCATCCACGCGATAGTGGACAAGATATACTTCCATAATTTCGCGGGCTCGATTAGAACCGCGGTAGCCCAGTTGGTTAGGGCGTCGGCAGTACTGATGCCGAAGGTCGCAGGTTCAAATCCTGCCTGCGGTGAAAATTTTGGAAGTTTTCCAAAAATTGTTTACCTAACACGAGAAGTGTTTTAAAATTTGGTATTCAATATTCCATATTGTAAAACGTTAGCTTGAATCAAGAAATGGATCTAGAGTGTGTCACTTACAGACAGATAGACAGACAGGCTGCATTCTCTATATCAATCAGATTCGAATATTGATTGACTCACGCATTGACTACTGCAGAATGATTTTTGCTGACATACATACACTCAATGTGGAAGAAGGGGAAGGGAAGGAGGCCTTTGCCCAGCAGTGGGGCACTTCAGTCAGGTTTATAGTAACAATAACATACATACGTATATCACGCCTATTCCCTTTAAGGGGTAGGTAGAAACGGTCACAGTATTCTGAAATTATTCTTATATATACTCTATCAGCCTGTGGCCTAAAATAGCAATACACATCGACTCTCAAATCCCTTAGTCGCTTTTTACGTCACCCAAAGGAAAGATATGTAGGGTGATGCTAATTCTAAGTCGTCTCTACACGGCATACTTTTGCTAACCAGCATTTATTTATTTTTCAGACCCGATGCTCTGAACAAGAATCAGGAATTGGAATTCAAAAGGAACCAGGAGCGTTTCCAGTTTCTGAAGGTACGTTGAAATGAACGCATGTTGATTTTTGCAAAAAAGAAATGTAACATTTTAGTAAAAATTTACTTCAATAAATAAGCACAAAAATGCAAAAAGGCTACACTCACGCTAACTCATGAACAATTCAAAAAGAAAGGTTGCGATTTTTTTCAGACTGTAACAGTTTACAGCAATAATTGCTACTTTTCTAAATGCAGCAACATTTATTGAATCGTTCGACATAGTTTTTGTGCGGCTTGCTGGTATCAATCATAAGAAAATCGAAACTTTAAAATGTTCCATGGGGAAAGTTGTTCAGTTTCATGAGTGCCTTGACCTCCTTTCGGCTTGTTATACCCTTTCCGTTACTCCCGGTATAGGGTGAAATTTTACTAGTGACCGATAGCAAAAACTCAGAACTGGCTGGTCATAAGGAACAACTTTCTCCAAGGAACATAGGTCGAAATACGAAAAAAAATACAGGGTTATTTTTTAGTCAGTGCGCAAACTTTGCAGGCTGTTTCTACTCGTGATTCTGAACAACTTTTACTATGGGGCCACCTGCGAAATCTAAAAAAAAATTTTGGTATTCCCATACATTTTTGCCGAGTATGTATGAATTTTTCTATGGAACATCGAATTTTTTTTTTGCGAATTCGCAGGTGGTACCATAATAAAACTCGTTCAGAATCACGAGTAGAAACACCCTGCAAAGTTTGCGCACTGACTAAAAATAACTCAGTATATTTCTACCTATGTTCCTTGGGGAAAGTTGTTCCTTATCATCAGCCGTTTTTGAGTTTTTACTATCGGTCAGTAGTAAAAATTCACCCTATATTGTTTCAATTTCTTCCCGTATTTTGTCTAAGGTCTAAGTTTTCGTTTCTTTTCCAGTGGGGTGCTCAGGCTTTCGACAACATGTTGATCGTGCCTCCGGGCTCCGGTATTGTCCATCAGGTGAGGAAAACATTGGTTAATTACCATAGAAGCAAGTGGTTCACAATTTTCGCTGCCTGGGTTAGAGCCTACCGTGGTGTAGCAGTCAACACGTCTGACCCGGCTTGTCAGAAGACGTGGGTTCGAATCCCATCGGTGGCGTGGATTTTTTCCACTTCCTTCGTTTGTTTAACCTTGTAACCAAAAAGTTAATAACAAAAATAACGTGTTTTACACAAAAAAGAGAGTTTACAGAAGGTTCACTCGCCCCTATTTAGGATTTTCGTGATTGTGATTTGTTACATAGCCACGGTTGCTACTGCCAACAACCTCAAAGTATAAGAATATCAAAACAGCAAAATGTAATACAAGAAGGTCATATCATATGATTCTGAGACAATTTTAATCCAAGAAATATGACGTTCGTGGCAACAATCGTCTTCTTATTTACCTTGAGTTGCCCTGAGATTCCCTTTCGGCCGCGCATCTAACTGTGTTTTGTAACCGGTTACAAATAAAGATATTTTCTTATTTATTTATTCGTAACCTGGTTACGAACTAATAAATACATAAATGGATATTTTTTAAAAGTTGCTATGAAAGAATTTCTGTTCTCCTATTTTAAAAAAGAACTGAATGTACTCCTCCTGTTATTTCCAGTCAAAGTCAGTATGCGTAAAAATCGTCAGTATTACCGAGTGAGCCATCTGTATAGGCGCCCCGCGCGCAGTTTCCCTAATTTGTTTTAGATTTGTCTCAGCAGCGCGAGTGGTGCTGGCTATATAAGGCCCTATTAAATTATATTAAAAATTCATAAATTCAAAACTTTGTTTTTTTCTGGTTTTTGTTTTTTAATACATTTGCTTGTTATTCTTATTAGTCTTATACTTATCTACTTTTCAGGTGAACCTGGAATACCTCGCGCGCGTGGTATTCACTACGGAGCTGCTTTTCCCCGACTCGGTGGTAGGAACAGACTCCCACACCACAATGATCAACGGTTTAGGAGTGGTCGGCTGGGGAGTTGGAGGTAAGCAATATTTACAAAAACTTAACATAACTTAAGGTTTTAGGAAAACTTGCAAATTTTTTACCGCAGGCTGGATTTGAACCAGCGATTTTCGCCATCTGTACTGGCGACGCCTCTACCAACTGGGCTACAGCGGCTCACTCCAAGCTATTATTAATTTTGTTATAAATTTAGTATTCAATAACTTAAGGTGTTCCGTTTTCCATACAAAAGTTCAATGGACTTACGTCTGTAAAGGAGATAAAAGTCTGATTAAAAAACGTGATGGGAAGTAGCGTTTTTGTACAGGGTGTAAGGGAAGGTGTAACTAAAGCTTTGCAGTCGTGCTCACACCATAAATCTGAACAACTTTCCCTATAAAACATATGGTGGTAAACAACATATGCTCTAAACGACAAACTTTGTCGTTTACCACCATAAGCTCCATGGGGAAAGTTGTTCAGAGTTGCAAAATTTTCGTTACACCGTACCTTACACCCTGTATAACCACGGCACCCCGTATACAATTTTCATAAACAACTAAAAATATTTTTTAATCATCAAATTTTCCCGTCATAACCGATTCGCTACTTTAAGAAAATGGAGCTACTGCTGCAATAAATGCGTTTGACTTTAATGTGCAGAAAATACTAGTTTTTTGTGATAAAGCCTACAATGTAGGTACTTCTCAATAAAAAAAGCCGCAACGGACAAAATTAAATAAACCGTAAAAAATATCTTCACATTTTTTTTCTTTTTTTTACCAGGTATTGAGGCTGAAGCAGTGATGCTGTCTCAACCAATCAGCATGCTGCTGCCCAAAGTAGTCGGATACAGGCTGTATGGGGAACTCAACCCGTTGGCTACATCTACAGACTTGGTTCTTACCATTACCAAGGTAATTTTTTCCCGGAGTATTTTGCTCGATTTAGGTAGAATAAATCGTATAAGTCATAAACATCAGTAGTTTTTTTTAAATACTTGTTTTTTTTTCACCGCAGGCAGGATTTAAGCCTGCGGCCTTCGGCATCTGTATTATCAACGCCATTACCAACTGGGCTAACGCGGTTCTATCCTAGCTTGCGAATTAAGCAAATAAGCCGGTAATAAAGTTTATGCTAAAAAAATAGCTTCAAAACTGTCCCGGTAGATGGAGCCCTGCCACGCGTGGACAAGATATTCTTGCTTATTTCGCAGGCTAGGGTAGAATTGCGGTAACCCAGTTGGTAGTGGCGACGGCAGTACAGATGCAGATTTTTTTTGTTGTTGTATTGCGTTCAACATTTGTCTAACTTTTTTTGTGGTAAGTCCCTAACGGTTTAACTATTATGATTATAAAACTCAATTGAAAAAACCGACAGACAGACAGACTTACCGAAACTATAAGGGTTTCTAGTAGACTACGAAACCCTAAAAGGGAGTCGTCTTTTCTACTGTAGTTTCTTCTTGAATATCAATACATGGTATAAATGAAGTCGCTTTTTGCGTCTATCTGTCTGTCTGTCGTGGAATTCGCTTACTCCTAAACCACGCAACGGATTTTGCAATAGATAGAGTGATGCAAGAGGAAGGTTCATAAGTATAACACATGTCGGGAAAATGTGTTTTTACCGCGGTAAAATTAGTTGCAGCAAGTGGAATCGCTAATGGGCCGCTAGTTTCCAACTAAAATAACTTTTTAAAATATATTTTTTTCTTCACAGCACCTCCGTTCGCTGGGCGTGGTGGGTAAATTCGTGGAGTTCTTCGGTCCGGGAGTGCAAGCTTTGTCTATTGCTGACAGAGCCACAGTAGCCAACATGTGCCCTGAGTTTGGAGCCACGGTCGCTCACTTCCCCGTAGATGAGAGGTCGCTGGAATACTTAGTGCAAACAAGTAAGTTGCGACGGCAAGAGATGGCGCTGTTAGTTTTCTCTAAAGGTGTCCTTATAAACCGACCGTCAAAATTTGACGGTGACAACGACTCTGCGGTCTTGTATAAAGACCCGATCGTATGGTTGTTTGAGCAATACCAGGAAATTTACCGTCCGGCAATCCGATTTTTTACGGTCCGGAGTGGCACAGAAAAACCAATGAATTGGCTTATGCAAATTCCGGACAGTAAAATTACGTATAGTGCACACTGCACAAGCTAGTATTTAGATTAACCTTTTGAGCGCCAAAGTCCACCTGGAACGTCAATGGTCTTGCTCCCAAAACGCATGAAGTAACTTTGCTTCTGGCAGAACATAACCTTGACATATTGCTAGTCTCAGAAGCCCACTGCACAGCATCAACGTCCGTTAAGATTAAAGACTTCCAATGTTATACAACTCAACATACAGATGGCACTGGTCACGGTGGTACTGCAGTTGTAATAAAAAAGAGTATCAGACATCACTTATGGTCAGAATATAAATCCGATGCAATACAAGCAACTACTGTCACTGTGGAAGACCAAACTGGGCAGATTAACGTCAGCGCGGTCTACTGTCCACCAAGGCATAAATTAACAGAGCAAATGTTTACTAACTTCTTTGGAACACTAGGAACTAGATATGTGATCGGAGGCGACTGGAATTCTAAACATACACATTGGGGTTCCCGGCTCATTACCACAAAAGGCCGACAACTTAAACAAGCTATAGATCAACAAAATTTAGTCGTGATATCCACAGGACAACCAACATACTGGCCAACAGATGCTAAAAAGCTACCTGATCTCTTAGATTTTTTTATTGCTAAAGGATTATCAAGACACTATATCAAACCAGAACCTTGTTATGACAGTTCCTCAGATCACACTCCAGTAATCCTTACAATCAGTACAATGTTGATTGAATATGAGCTCCCAGAATCATTGTACAATAGGAAAACAGATTGGGAATCATTCAGAAATTATATTGAAGAAAATATCATACTTAAAGTTGCCTTAAAAACACCTGAAGACATTGAAGAAGCCACTAAATACATAACATCCCTAATACAAGTAGCATGCTGGATCAGCACCCCAACAATTTACCACAAAAAGGGACATACTGACAAACCCTTGGAAATAAAAAAGGCTGTATTAGAAAAGCGAAGACTACGCCGTGTTTGGCATACTAGTAGGCTAACCGTGGACAGAGTAGCATTCAATCAATCTGCCGCTGAACTAAAGGAAATGCTGCAAACATGGCACAATGATACTCTGGAAACAAAATTGGAATCCTTGACTGCCACTGCTTCTACTAACTACTCCTTATGGAAATTTACTAAGAATTTTAACAGGCCACAAGAAGCCAAACCTCCTCTACGAACTAATGAAGGCTGGGCAAGAACACCTCAACAAAAGGCCAATTGTTTCGCTGAACATCTATCTAAAGTGTTCACACCAAATGAAACCGACTCAGCTAGTTACACGAGTATAGATGAAATTTTAAACCAAGATTTCCAATTGTCACCTCCTCCTAAACCAGTATCAGTAAGAGAAGTGTGGAAGACCATAACAAACCTAAAAGACAAAAAAGCACCAGGTTTTGATCTTATCACCAAAGAGATCTTAAAAGAACTCCCAAGAAAAGCTACAGTCTTCCTTACCATGCTATTCAATGGCATATTAAGAGTCCAATATTTCCCGCAGCTATGGAAAGTGTCTCAAATTCTGATGGTTTACAAGCTAGGTAAACCAGCCAATGATATAAAATCTTACCGACCTATCAGCCTGCTACCGATCTTATCAAAGATATTTGAAAAACTACTTCTGTATAGAATAACACCAATTCTGCATATTAATAAAATAATACCACAACATCAATTCGGGTTCAGACCGCAACACTCAACAGTTGAACAAGTTCACAGGGTTTGTGACAAAATCAGACAAACACTTGAAAATAAAGAATACTGTGCCTCGGCTTTTCTTGACATTCAACAGGCATTTGATCGGGTCTGGCACAGAGGGCTATTGTGTAAGATTAAATCAAGCCTACCACACAGTTACTTTTCGGTTATCAACTCATACCTGACAGACCGAATTTTTCAAGTCAAAGAATGCGAAGCTACGTCAAGATTTTTCGAAATAAAATCTGGAGTCCCGCAGGGGTCAGTACTAGGCCCTGTATTGTACACAATATACACATCCGACCTGCCACAGGTAGATGGGGTTATCACTGCAACATTCGCTGACGATACTGCCCTACTCGCTAGCAATAAAGACCCGACAGCAGCATCCACAGTATTACAAGAAGGACTTGATGCGGTTACAGAATGGTTGAAGAAGTGGAAAATCAAGGCCAGCGCTTCAAAATCAGTCCAAGTGACTTTTACGCTAAAGAAAGGCAATTGCCCGCCTGTACAGTTAGAAAATACTACACTCCCTCATCAAGATAGCGTTAGATACCTCGGTATGCACCTCGACCGCCGATTGACGTGGACGGCTCATATAAAGAAGAAAAGAGACGAACTTAACATGAAATACAGAAATCTGTATTGGTTAGTGGGTCGAAATAGCAAATTGTCGACTGACAACAAACTCCTTATTTACAAAACGATATTAAAGCCTGCTTGGATGTATGGCATTCAGTTATGGGGTAGTGCTTGTAATTCCAACATAAGTATTATGCAAAGAATGCAAAATGCTATTCTCAGAGCTATCAGCAACGTGCCATGGTTCATTACAACTAATGAAATACACGACAATCTCCACATGAACACAGTCAAAGAGGAAATTCAAAATTGTGGTGAAAAGTATCGAAAGCGGTTGGAGAATCATCCCAATGAGCTGGCAACACAGTTAACAAAACGTAGCTACAAGAAGCGATTAAAAAGAAAAGATATCATATGATAAATGTCATACATCATAATAACACAGCATGAAGCTAAAAAAAACAAAATGGGTAGATGCCCTCATTGGAGGTCACACCCAATCAATCAAAAACCTCCCAAAAAATCTGCTTATAGTCTCCGCACTGATCGTAGATTAAAATAACAACAAAAAAAAAATATCAGACGTTTAAAAACGCCCATTATAATGTTATTTTAATAATAAATTATCAAAAACAACACCGTATTTATAAGAGGACACTGAGTCGTTTTTTACTTGAACCCTCAGCGCCAATGTCTGATATATCAGACTTTAGTGATGTTACATTACAATGTTACTACCATAACCAGAAATCTGGTACTCTCAAAAGAAACGTCAAAGAAATTAATAATACACATACAGGTTTTTGTTTTCGGCATAAACATTTTTAGTGTGACGTAATTTTACTAAGTTTTACCATAGAAAATGCATTTATTTTCGAATGATGTTTTGCATCGAATCCAGAGAATTGCATGGTATATCACCACAACACTATAGCGACACGATCATGCATCAGTCTCTTACGCCAACGTCTGATATATCAGACACGGAATTGACGTCAGAGGCGATAGTTTTTTTTTAGAACTATTTATTTTGTGCTGTACAAAGAGGGGAGGAAGGAGGTATCGATAAACGGCTAAATTTAAATCTTTTATGCCGTGTAATGCCGGCTTAGAATGTCATCACCCCATATCTTTCCCGTAGGTGTCGTAAGAGGCGACTAAGGCATAAAATCATTCAGGGGTTCCCTGGATGAATTTCGCAATCGCACTGCAACATCTTGCATTGTGCTCATCAACCCGCCTGCCAAGCGTGGCGAGTATGGCAAATACCCCCTACTAGGGGGAGGCCTCTGGCCCATTTTTAGCAGTGGACTTTATTTTGGCTGTTATAGTATAGTATACCTAGTATCAAAATAAAGTCCCTTCTCGTGTCTGTCTGTATGTATGTATGCTTATATCTTAAAAACCCCTTAACGGATTTTGATGTGGTTTTTTAAATATATTAAGTAAGCAAGAGGCACGTTTTTAAATGTTCTTTAACTCAAATGACCCTGTATTGAAGGAGAGACCTGATTCAAAATTAAGGATTTTTTATAAAGCTAAAATGATTAAGAACGTGTTTCAGCATTTTCTAGATTTTGACCCCTAAAGAGGTATAAAAGAGATTGAAAGTTTGTATGGAAAATCGTGATTTGAAATGCGATCTCATCTGTCTAAAAATTTGCGATTAGATCAAAGAGCTAAAAAAATATAGGCGTGTTTCAGGGGTTTTCGTAAAAAGGGCTAAAAAGTTTGTATGGAACATCGTGATTTTTATATGCGATCTGTTTCAAAATTTGCGATAAGGTCAAAGAGCTAAAAAGTTTAATATGTGTCTCAGGGGTTTGATTCTTAAACCCCTAAAGGGTTAAACTTTTATCAGTTTTAACTACCAACACCACCCAAATAAATTACAATCGTAAGAAGTCGGTAAATCTTTTATAAGGTATCGAAGTTTATGACCGGAAGTTGACACATCACTAACACTCGATAAAAACTCGTATTAAGCGTACGCACGCCACTGTCTGATATATCAGACATGTAGTGATGCAATTAATATCACCATTACTTGTGCCTTTTTTCACCGGACCGTAAAAAATCGGATTGCCGGACAGTAAAATTCCTGTTAACGTGACGGCGCGCTGCCGATGCCGCTGCTCTGTTGCCCAGTCTTTTTTATATCCCCATACAAACCACTCATTTGAAGGCGTCAACGACGCCGCCACGCCGCCTCGTCGCTCGATTTTTAAGTACATCTTTACGATTTGAGCCATGGAGGAATAAGGATATGAAAGCGATTCTAGATGGCTTCCCCTCCAACGGCAAATCGTTTAGAAAAACTGAGCTGCGACTCCAAAATGTCAAGATTTTCATTTGTTGTTATTCTTCTTCTTCTTCGAGTGGGACACTAATTTGTCCAACGACCCGATGAACCCTGGTGTCAGAGTTTTTCAACCGCCTACTGCAACTAGCAGGCCATTTGTTGTTATTTAAGTGAAGACAGAGGAATATCTAAATGAAGAAATGTTGCTAAACTTGTCTGATTCTCTGCTTTTCAGACCGTCCGCAAGACAAGATTGAGGTGATCAAGAAGTACTTGCAAGCCGTGAAGCAGTTCCGGGACTACAATGACGCTAAGCAGGACCCCGTCTTCTCTGAGGTACGGTTTAGTGTCTAAAAATGCACAGTACGTAATTAATTGTTACGAACACAACGTAAAACGGAACGTGACAGAAGCATGGTAGGTGCCAGCCATATTGAATTTTACTAATTGTTTGGTATAACGTCAAATTTTGTCAACTTAGCACTGCGCCTTCTGGTGTGACATTTAGGCGCTGACTAAGAACTGTCAATAGAAAGTTTCCCATTTGCAAATTAAAAACGGCTAGTGCCGTATGTTCGCCGACAGTAAGAGATTCGACACACTACGACCCAAATTACGGTTCTGGTGCTTTACGTAGGTACGCTACTCACGTACCCATTCTGATTTCGCTGAAGTTTGAATAGGCTGTATGGCGGTCTACGTATATTGCATTTTTTTCTATGAAATACATTTGTTTTACATATCAGGAGTATAAATAA
>JANFCV010000462.1:0-110579 GCA_024500475.1 Phthorimaea operculella
ACACGTTTTGTTGAACACAAAATCGTGTTGCAAAAGGGTTTGGTTTATTTTACAACCGGCCGCCTGCCTGACGTCAACCCTCCTTGGGAATGCTTTTGTGGCCTACTTGAATATTTACCTAAATTAGTTTCTTCTATTAATTCTTATAGTTTTTTTAGTAATTTAAGTTTAAAAATGAATAAGTAGTAAGTAAATAAGTGCTTACCTCGAGCCCCGCTTTAGTTTTGAGCAGTTTCGTACAAATGTTGCACTTGTACGGCCGCTCGTCGGAGTGCAGCTGGTGATGCAGCTTCAGACGTAAGGCGGTCTGGAAAGAAAAATACATACTTATACAGGTGAAATTTTACTAGTGACTGATACCGATGTGGCCTGGCCAGCCCCGAGGCAGTGCCATTATTTTTATTTTTTTATCCCGCCCGAGCCGCGTTTAGAGTAGGAACACAAATTGTTATGAAAAGAGAAAATTTTGCACTATAAAACGTCTTATTCCCACGGGAAAACCAGATGCAACCGCTAGGGCAGGCCGCTAGTTGCACATAAAATAAAGTATTACAATTTAGGGTTCAAACAAAACGTGTTGCGCCGACCCCAGATAATTGGCATAAGGGCAGGAAGATGATAATGATGATGATTTACCATTCAGGTTCACCCGAATTCAATTTGTCCGCCACTGGCCGGAAACTAGCGTTTCCCAACTATCGATAGTTTTCATTCGAAAAACTGTACACAACGATAGTAGCGATAGTTCAAACCGTAGCTATAGAGATGCAGACTTACCGGGAAGCTCTTCGCGCACCATTCGCAGAGATACTCTTTTTGTTGCTGTGGCTTAGCGCGCGGCTTGAGCCTGTAGTGCGACCGGTCCGATGTGAATACATAGTTATTATTATTAGTTACACTGGAATAAACAAACCAGCTGACAGTGTTACAACTTACCGGGAAGCTTTTTGCGCACCATTCGCAGAGATACTCTTTTTGTTGCTGTGGCTTAGCGCGCGGCTTGAGCGCGTAGTGCGACCGGTCCGATGTGAATACATAGTTACACTAGAATAAACCAGCTGACACAGTGTTGCGACTTACCGGGAAGCTCTTTGCGCACCATTCGCAGAGATACTCTTTTTGTTGCTGTGGCTTAGCGCGCGGCTTGAGCGCGTAGTGCGACCGGTCCGATGTGAATACATAGTTACACTGGAATAAACAAACCAGCTGACACAGTGTTACTTACCGGGAAACTCTTTGCGCACCATTCGCAGAGATACTCTTTTTGTCGCTGTGGCTTAGCGCGCGGCTTGACCGGTCCGATGTGAATACATAGTTACTCTGGAATAAACAAACCAGCTGACACAGGGTTACGACTTACCGGGAAGCTTTTTGCGCACCATTCGCAGAGATACTCTTTCTGTTGCTGTGGCTTAGCGCGCGGCTTGACGTAGTGCGACCGGCCTGATGTGAATACATAGTTATTAGTTACACTGGAATAAACAAGCCAGCTGACACAGTTGCGACCGGCCTGATGTGAATACATAGTTATTAGTTACACTGGAATAAACAAGCCAGCTGACACAGTGTTACAACTTACCGGGAAGCTCTTTGCGCACCATTCGCAGAGATACTCTTTCTGTTGCTGTGGCTTAGCGCGCGGCTTGAGCGCGTAGTGAGCGGTCCGATGTGAATACATAGTTACACTGGAATAAACAAACCAGCTGACACAGTGTTACGACTTACCGGGAAACTCTTTGCGCATCATTTGCACAAATACTCTATTTGTTGCTGTGGCTTGGCGCGCTTCTTGCTAAGCGACCGGTCCGATGTGAATACATAGTTACACTGGAATAAACAAACCAGCTGACACAGTGTTACGACTTACCGGGAAGCTCTTTGCGCACCATTCGCAGAGATACTCTTTTTGTTGTTGTGGGCAATCCGATGTGAATACATAGTTACACAGGAATAAACAAACCAGCTGACACAGTGTTACGACTTACCGGGAAACTCTTTGCGCACCATTCGCAGAGATACTCTTTTTGTTGCTGTGGCTTGGCGCGCGGCTTGCTAAGCGACCGGTCCGATGTGAATACATAGTTACACAGGAATAAACAAACCAGCTGACAGTGTTACAACTTACCGGGAAGCTTTTTGCGCACCATTCGCAGAGATACTCTTTTTGTTGCTGTGGCTTGGCGCGCTTCTTGCTAAGCGACCGGTCCGATGTGAATACATAGTTACACTGGAATAAACAAACCAGCTGACACAGTGTTACAACTTACCGGGAAGCTCTTTGCGCACCATTCGCACAGATACGACCCCCACCGTCTGTACCCCGCAGGAAGGTCACGCACGAAGTTGTCGAACTATAATAGATGAAAACTTACCGGGAAACTCTTTGCGCACCATTCGCAGAGATACTCTTTTTGTTGCTGTGGCTTAGCGCGCGGCTTGAGCGCGTAGTGAGCGGCCGCGAAATGCGCGCCGAGCGAACGGTCCGATGTGAATACTGAGTTGCACTGAAATAAATTAAAGTAGCCTCTAATTATGCAAATCTTGGACCCACTTTGTAAGTAGAGGTAGGTTTCGACTAATAACTTAAATATAGAGTAGAGGCAGCTCTCCGAATACTGGTGCATTCAGGGCATGAAACTGAACTAATTCTTAAAACAAAATATTTCAGGAGACGTTAATAGTAGTTTATGCAATTGTCTTATAATGAGAGGCTTTAGGGTGTGAGCGTCTGTTTATCACACGAGGCGCAGCCGAGTGTGATAATAGTTTGACACGAGCATTCTAAAGCCTAATTATATGCAGTTGCATACACTATTTTATCTATACTCTACAAGAAAAACAATGAAAAATAATTCAAACCTCCGCACTGCACTATGGCGATTGCAAGTCCATCTACTGAACCACCAACTGAACGAATTTTGTACATAAGTAAATATTTAACTAAACGTTAAAATGGAGGCTCATAAAAACAGAACAACTTTTAAAATTAAAAAGCATTTATCGGTAAATTTTAATTCGAAAAATGATTTGAAGCAAAGATTTAATAATAAATAAGTCCTCATAATTTCAAGTGTCGTCCCGCCCGAGTGACATTTGCTTTTTTTTAATTGGCTTACTGTTGGCTCAGGAAATAAAAAAGCGGCATATTCGTCTCGTTTTTTTGAAATACTAGACATTACGTTCCATTACGATTCAAATTTTAGTATGGAAATTATGTTTTAAGGCAGCATATTTCTTAATGCAGTTCATTGCGTACCTGCTTTCGATTCTGTAAAACGAATATTACGAAATGAGTGTAGATAAATATAATTTGCGATACACTGAATTCCCCAATCAAAAGAGTAATATGGAAAGTGTATGCTCCTTAAGGCGTTCCGTTTTCCATACAAAAATTCAATGGAGTTATGTATGTAAAGGAGACAAGAGTCGGTTTAAAAAACTTGATGGGGAGTCCCGTGGGTATATAAGATTGTCGCAAAACACTAAAAAGAATTTTTAAATCATCAGATTTCCCCGTAAAAAGCGAGTCGCCACTTTACGAAAATAGATGGAGCTACTGCTGCAATAAATACGTTTAATTTTATTGTGCAGAAAATACTGATTATCTTTTAACTATAAGTAGTTTTGCGACAAATTTACGTGTGCCTTCATCATTCAGAATAAAGTTTCTTTAAAAAGAAACTCTACAGCTCATGTGTAACCCGACTGAAGTGCAGTTTTTCGTTTGTATGACGTAACGAACCACCTTAACATCTTTTAAATATATAAGAAGAAGACATTATTTTTTGACTTCCCATAGTAAATGCAGTCAGCTGATCGTGATTTTTATGGAAGGACAAAAGAAAATCCGTCTCCTATATTTTTAAGGGAATTTGTCCAGTTTCATGGTCTGAATGCACCCTATATGTATTGGGAGAATAGTTCCTCACACCCCATATGAGTAACTTATTTAGTTGTTCTACACGTTGCTTTCAAAGTAAGTATTAAGAGATTGTCTAGGGCGAGACAATCTCTTAATAAACTTATTATCCATCTAGCTGGTTGAGTGAGACTACGGTTATCTCAGTTGGAAGGGCATTAGAACGTCACTTTTTATTTTTATTTAAGTATTACGTTGAATACCAAATTTTGAAAAAATTCTCGTGTTAGGTAACTATACAATTATAAAATTTTCCACCGCAGGCAGGATTTGAACCTACGACCTTCGGCATCTGTACTGGCGACGCCACTACCAACTGGGCTACAGCGGTTCTAATCTAGCCTGCGAATTAAGCAAGTATATCTTGTCTACTAACAATTTTATCGCGGGTTTTCATCGCTTTGACTACATTCAATCTGCAAAGAATGAATTAGTCGCTGGGTTGCAAAACTATCCCGGTAGATGGAGCCATCCACGCGATAGTGGACAAGATATACTTGCTTAATTCGCAGTCTAGATTAGAACCGCGGTAGCCCAGTTGGTAGTGGCGTCGGCAGTACAGATGCCGAAGGTCGCAGGTTCAAATCCTGCCTGCGGTGCAAAATTTTGCAAAATCTCAAAAAAAAAAAACAAATATTATTGTGATTGAAGCCAGGTATTCATTTGGTAGCGGCTGGCGATACTGCTACCCCAAGTCTACTCAAGGTGTTTCGTAAAAGGCGACGTAGAATTTTTGACGTCGGCTAAATATCTGTCGACATAGGTCAACCGCATGGTGGCGGTGATACCATCTATAATAGCGATCCCAAAGAGAGTTGACGTCGGGCCATAAAACATTGCCAAATCCTTTCGCTACATGATTTTGTGTTCAAACAAAAACATGTTGCACCGATCCTAATTGATTTGGGATAAAGGCACGAAGATGATGACATTAAAAAAATCATCATCATCCACAATTACTTGTTACACGTTTTGTTTGAAACAAAATCATGTTGCAAAATGATTTGGCTATGTTTTATGAACGGCCACCTGCCTGACGTCAACCCTCTTAGGGAAGGCTATTGTAGTTGGTATCACCGCCACCATGCGGTTGACCATAGTCGACAGATGTTCAGTCGTTCAGTAGCTTTTTACGAAACACCCTGAGTGGAATAGGAGTGGCAGTATTCTTAGCCGCTACCCTACCATACAATAAAAAATACAATACATTAAAAATATACAGGGTGATTGGAAATTCGATGCATTCCCTGAAGGTGGTTAGAGGGGGGGCCATTTCCAACATATTCTTCCATGGAACCAGGGGTCGGAAATGATTGGTTACAAAATTATTAGGACTTTTGATTTTTTAAAGAAAATTTCCCGATTTCAACTTTAAAAGTCATGCGAAAGCTAGCCAAACCGTTTTATGCATAGTTTTTTGACATGATCTCATAGTGAATGAATAGGACAATCATTTTAGTTACAAGTTTAGTTAGAAATACTCTTCTTTTTTAAAATACAGCGCCAAAACAAGAAAATATTTTGGTGGAAAGGGATTTTTTTCAACATTCATAGTAATCTACTGTAAAAAATCACTATGGAATAATCCGTAAAAACTTCATAACAGAGTTCTCTGTTGCATTAGCTAACCAAAAGGTACAATAATCTACAATCAAACATGTTTTCATAAAATAATTAGCATTAATGCAAAAAGCGGCGTGCGAAACAAGGCAATTGACTATGGTCGGTCGACTACGCCAAAGTCAGCAAATGCTGTTTAGACAACTTTTCAAGTATTTTCGTGGTCTAATGGATGGAGCATTCCCCTCAGAGTCTGTGGTTCAGGTTCGATTCCCGTGAGTTGACCTACAAGGTTGATATTCAACACTTTGTGAATTTTTCCCAGTTTGGTTTAAAAATCACGTTGAACCACCTGATTGTCCGTAAGAAAATATCTCCGGAGGGCATATTAAACCATCGGCCTCGATTGATGTCTAATAAACGCAGACGGTGGTTGTAACACTACCATAGCAGAGGTCTAATACTTGTAGAAGGTGGTTTAAAAACTCCGACAAAGATTTATCATTTCAGTTTTTTAGGCTGTTTAAAGCTCTGGAGCTCCATTTCTGAATTGTCGTAATCCAAATCCGTGCACGGAAATCTAAAACGAGTGGTCTAACCATTCGTATTACACGTTCTACTACTCGACACTTTAAATGTTAAGGGTTTGTGTGAATTTATTAGGGTGTGCATAAATTAATAAGTTTAGTAGAACATGTGATACGAGCACAATTAGTAGCAGATTTTCGCACGATTAGGATTACGACAATTCAGAAATGGAGCTCCTGAGCTTTAAACAGCCTAAAAAACTGAAATGATAAATCTTTGTCGGAGTTTTTAAACCACCTACTACAAGTATTAGACCTCTGCTAACCACGACTCCCCCCCACCGTCTGCGTTTATTAGACATCAATCGAGGCCGATGGTTTAATATGCCCTCCGGAGCACGATATTTTCTTGCGGACAATCAGGTGGTTCAACGAGATTTTTAAACCAAACTGGGAAAATTCACAAAGTGTTGAATATCAACCTTGTAGGTCAACTCACGGGAATCGAACCTGAACCACAGACTCTGAGAATGCTCCACCCATTAGACCACGAAAATACTTGAAAAGTTGTCTAAACAGCATTTGCTGACTTTGGCGTAGTCGACCGACCATAGTCAATTGCCTTGTTTCGCACGCCGCTTTTGCATTAATGCTAATTATTTTATGAAAACATGTTTGATTGTAGATTATTGTACCTTTCGGTTAGCTAATGAAACAGAGAACTCTGTTATGAAGTTTTACGGATTATTCCATAGTGATTTTACAGTAGATTACCATGAATGTTGAAAAATCCTTTCCACCAAAATATTTTCTTGTTTTGCGCTGTATTTTAAAAAGAAGAGTATTTCTAACTAAACTTGTAACTAAAATGATTGTCCTATTCATTCACTATGAGATCATGTCAAAAACTATGCATAAAACGGTTTGGCTAGCTTTCGCATGACTTTAAAGTTGAAATCGGAAATTTTCTTAAAAAATCAAAAGTCCTAATAATTTTGTAACCAATCATTTCCGACCCCTGGTTCCATGGAAGAATATGTTGGAAATGGCCCCCCCTCTAACCACCTTCAGGGAATGCATCGAATTTCCAATCACCCTGTATAGTACTGTAATTCTACTAATAGTTACCAATTCACATGTGAAGGTATCTCCAGTGCCGCTGTGATTTCTCATGTGCTCGCTCAAACTGCTCCTGCAGCCGAAATTCTCACCGCAAAGTATACATGGCTTTATAGTACTGTAATTCTACTAATTGTTACCAATTCACTGTAATTCTACTAATAGTTACCAATTCACATGTGAAGGTATCTCCAGTGCCACTGCTCAAACTGCTCCTACAGCCGAAATTCTCACCGCAAAGTATACATGGCTTTATAGTACTGTAATTCTACTCATCATCATCTTCCTGCCCTTATCCAATTACTTGGGGTCGGCGCAACACGTTTCGTTGAACACAAAATCGTATTGCAAAAGGATTTGGCTGTATTTTACGACCGGCCGCCTACCAGACGACAACCCTCCTTGGGAATGTTTTTGTGGTGGATTAACCGCCACCATACAGTTGGCCCTGGCTGTTTGGGTCGGGTTTATTCCTCTGTCGCCTCTTACGACCCCCACGGGAAGAGAGAGGGTGGTGCTATTTTACTCTGCCGGCACCACACGGCACCATGGTAAAGTATACATGGCTTTATAGTACTGTAATTCTACTAATAGTTACCAATTCACATGTGAAGGTATCTCCAGTCATACAGCCGAAATTCTCACCGCAAAGTATACATGGCTTTATAGTACTGTAATTCTACTAATAGTTACCAATTCACAAGTGAAGGTATCTCCAGTCATACAGCCGAAATTCTCACCGCAAAGTATACATGGCTTTATAGTACTGTAATTCTACTAATAGTTACCAATTCACACGTGAACTTCACGTTCACTCAAACTAATTCTACTAATAGTTACCAATTCACATGTAAAGGTTGACTCAAACTGCTCCTGCAGCCGAAGTTATCACCGCAAAGTATACATATTAAGGATAGTATACGACACCCCTTACATTGGCTGTATAGTGTTTAAGCACTTTGCTCCTAATTTGTGATCTATGGTTTATAAGTACTATTGCTCTCGTCTTTGCTTCTCGTCGGGTACCATGTAAGCCATGTAATGTAAGGCCGAAATACAAATCAATTTATATCATATTCATCCTGTTTTCATTTTATCAACACGACGAGTCGACGATACAGAGAGGCGCTACCTGCAGTATTTATTTATAATACATGGCTTTATAGTACTGTAATTCTACTAATAGTTACCAATTCACACGTGAAGGTATCTCCAGTGCCACTGTGTTTTTGTCTCATATGTTCACTCAAACTGCTCCTGCAGCCGAAGTTCTCACCGCAAAGTATACATGGCTTCAGTCGCAGGCTGAAACAAATGACATAAATAATAAATAATACGGGGCGTAAGGGATGGTGTAACGAAAACTTTGCAGGCGTGCTCAGACCATGAAACTGAACAACTTCCTCATGGAACGTAAGGTGGAAAACGAAAAAAAAACTTTTGTCTTCCCATACAAAGTCAGTCAGCTGATCGTGAATTTTGTATCGGAGGTCGGAAAATTTTTCTCGTTTCCCACCATTGGCTCCATAGTAAAAGTTGTTCAGTTTCATGGTCTGTTCACGCCTGCAAAGTTTTCGGTACACCGTCCCTTACACCCTGTATGTTCTGGACATTTCACACAGCGCCGTCTAGCAACAAACTAAGTAAAGCTTGTATTATCGGAACTAGATAGGTAATATTAATACTTAAATATTTTTATTTTGTAAATACATACATATTATACTTAGAAAACACTCAGACTAGGTAAACACAAATATTCGACAATTGACTTTACAAACATTTGTGTCCGGTGGGAATCAAACCCACGACCCTCGGCGTAGTAGGCAGTAGTAGGGTACTATCAACTACGCCATCGGGACAGTCTATTATAGTCCTGCAAGTTCGTGCGCGACCCTCCCAAGGGGTGACAGACGTTGGGAGGGGAGATGTCAGCGGGTAGCGGGAGGCAGTGGCGGACTAACCTCGTCGGATGCCCGGGGCGGTCAAGCCGTCGGATGCCCCCCAGCGACAGAAAATGTCCTTAATGTAAAACCCTTTTTAAGAACTTCATTATTGGTATTTAGGTAGGTACAGTGGCGTATACAGCTTCGGATCGTGGAGGGGGGGAAGGGGGTCACAGCACTGCACCACTCAGGCAGAATATGCATTACGACCAAAGGGAGTTTAACATTTTAATTTAACAAAAACAAGAGAAAATCCACGCTTCGCCATTCGCCACACGTACTATACGTATTGCGAGCGAAGCGAGCTCGACTTTTCACGTTAAAAATGCATGTGAGGAGACACACCGTACCTACCACCACCCTTCGAGCATTTCTGTCCCGTTCCGGCCCCGGGGGAGTGGGTATAGCTACTTTACGCTATACAAAAATTTCTGTCATTTTTTGCGGGGGAAGAGGTAAAGCTGTCAAATCAAGCTAGTGCTGGAATCGACAATATCGATACTTGACCTTTCGATTAATTATAACAGTCTACTCAAAATTGTGTCATATTATTGCATTTTTAAAAGCAACTTAGTTTACAAGAATAGGATTTTTAGTAAGTAGAAATATTGGCGCAATAACATCATTTTAAATATTGCATAAGGTACCCTAAATTAACCAAAATATTAGTTTCTTACTCCAAAGACCAGATAATACAATTATGTAGGTACAATCAATGCAATACCTACTATTTACTGATAATTAAGTATCATAGGATATTATGTAAGGGAATTTACTAAAAAACCACCTATACAACAAATCATACATACATCGACTACACATACTTCGACTGTCCCGATGACGTAGTGGTTAGTACCCCTGTCTTCTACGCCGAGGCTCGTGGGTTCGATTTCCACCGAAAACAAATATTTTTAAAGTAAATTTCCAAATATTCGTGTTTTGTCTGAGCACTCTGCCTGATAAAGGACCACCGACTGGACCGAAACGGTCGTGAAATCGCGATGTAATAAGAAGCAGGTAAGTGCGAAATCCTTTTTATATACATAATAATTAAAGTTAAAATGTCGCACTTAAGTTTAATCAATTTATAGTACACCAAGTCGTCCAACGACCTAATGAACCCTGGTAAACGTACCAGAGTTTGTCAACCACCTACTGCAAGAAGCAACCGGGACGCGTCTTTCCGTTTCCGTGTTCAGTACGAGGCAATGCCTCCTACTGAACACGGAAACGGAAAGACGCAACCGGGACCTACGGCTAAACGTGGCTCCAAAGCACGGAACCATCTTGCTTCTCGGACAATCAGGTGGTTCAGCCTGTGTGGTGTCCTGACCAGTCTAGGAACATATTCACAAGGAGATAAAATGACAACTTTGTGAGCGAAAGGAATAGAACCCGGAACCTTCTGCGTCGCAGGCAGTCGGACTAGCCACTGCGACACATCGGCTGACATCCGATGTCACCCGATCAGCTGAGACTGACATTAATTTTCAATGAAACTCGAACAAAATCAGGATTTCCCAAAATCCATAGTAAAAGTTGTTCAATTTCATAATTTGATCATGCAAAGTTTCCGGTACAGACCGTCTTTACATACGAGTAGTATAGGTTTGAAACTATGGCGATAGAAAAAGTATCGACGTTTTGTATTAGTTGGATCACTGCACTAGCTTGGGTTCAGTGTGGCTCGATACTTCAAGTTAAAATTATCGTTTTTTCATTACATATCGACTGGAAATGAACATCATTGAATAAGTAGAACAATCCCAAACTAACATTCTAATCTTACTTAGCAAGCTATTAACTTTTAATAAAGGCATCGATAAACTAAGATCGTTAATTGTTACCCATTGTATGGTGGAAAATTATAATCTTTTTTTGAAAAATAAACGGTACTATGATGAACACTATTGTTCGACACAAAATAATAACAAAAGGAACAAAATACAATTATTTTATTGTAGATCCACCTAAAAAAAACTCCAAATCAATCATTTTGTACGACTTACTGGCAACACTTATGTACAATTTTCAATTGCTTATTTTTCATATTATTTAGTGATATTGTACTGGAGGAATGCTTTCAGATGAAAAGTGATATTGTTTTGTTGTTAATTGCTATTTTTACATATTTTTTTAGGCATTATTAGCTTTACAATTCGGCTTTTTATCGGAGCTCATTTGACATGCGCGACTGGGCTCGTTCTAGGAAATAATCTGACAGCAACTGGTTTTTGTAATAAGAAAAGCCCCCGTGGGCAAAGGCCGTGACAGAGGGGAAGTGCTTCGTATGGCGTCTCCCCCGACGGGACGGACGGAAATGCTCGAAGCCACCACCGCACCATCACTACACGTTATGCGAGCGAAGCGAGCTCGACATTTCGCGTTACAAAGGCATGCGAAGAGACACACCGTGGCGTGCTGTACTATCACTACACTACACGTTATGCGAGCGAAGCGAGCTCGAAATTTTGCATTAAAAGGAATGCGAGTAGACACACCGTGCTGCACCATCACTATCCACGTTATGCGAGCGAAGCGTGCTATTTTTTTCGCATTAAAAAGGCACACCTTGCTATACCTACTATCACTACTCGTTATGCGAGCGAAGCGAGCTCGACATTTCGCGTTAAAAAAGACATGCGAGGAGACACACCGCGCTGCACCATGACTACACGTTTTGTGAGCGAAGCGAGCTAGACCATCCGCGTTAAAAAGGCATGGGAGGAGACACACGGTGTTTGCTATCGAAGCGTGCTCGACATTGCGCGTTAAAAGACATGAGGTCACGCACGTTGTTAGCGAAAGAAACGAGCTCGATATTTCGCGTTAAAAGACAAGCAGCGAGGAGATACGCCGTGTTACTTAATCTAATAATGTTTTAAATATTTTAAATAAGCCTGTCCTAGCAGCGGCTGCTATCAAGTACTGGGGGCATCAAAATGGCCTCCGAACTACTTTGATCAAATCGTAAATAACTTTATTTACGATTCAAGTCCTGGGGGGCAACAAAATAGCCTCTGAACATCTTTGATCTAATCGAAAAAAACTTTATTAACAATTAAATTCCTGGGGGCACCAAAACAGCCTTCGAACTCTAAAAGTACTGGGGGGCATCAAAATAGCCTCCAAATTCCTTTGATCAAATCGTAAAAAACTTTATTTACAATTCAAGTCCTGGGGGCAACAAAACAGCCTTCGAACTTTAACTCCTGTGATCAAATCGTAAATAACTTTCATTACGATTCGGTCCTTGGAGCATAAAAATGGCCTCCGCTGCCCCCCCGGGACTTGCTGCCCGGGGCGGACCGCCCCCCCCGCCCCTACCTTAGTCCGCCACTGGCGGGAGGTGTAGCGGGGAAGCGAAACGCGCGCATCCGCGCCGCACGTCATATTAAAATGACGTGCTTACTCGCCCCCCAACCGTCTGTACCCCGCAGGAAGGTCGCGCACGAACCTGACGGACTATAGGTATATTCATTCGCGTTGTAATTCACTACAACACGGCCGTCCGAATAGGCCACATTTGATTGCTGTCAAACCCATACTAGAGGGTATCTCATAGCATTAACATGATTTTGACAGCTGTCAAATATGGCCTATTCTTGTGTAAAAATGCTTACGATTGGTTCCCATCGCATTCGTCGTCCCGGCGGTGGCGGTCGAGCGCCGTCGTACTTTGAAAAACCACTGAGCATCTGTCGCATTTGTTCTGTAATTAATTAATTATTTGCGTGAATACTACAGACATTTCCAGTTTTGACATATGAGGTCATGACGTGTCGTTAGATTCGACTCAGTAGTGCGAGTGACACCGGCTATTTAAAAAAATCTTAAATTCTAAATGGCGGATTTTTATTGCAAAAACAACTTTGTAATTGCCGCAGTCGGGTTTTTGTTTTTTCTTTTTATGTCACTCTTGCCAAACTCTTATAAGGGTGTTAACTTCAATGCGTGCCAAAGCTTAAGGGTAGGTTAACTATCGTTATAGGATGCCATAAACATTATTAATAAAAATCCTAAGCAAAAAAATCTATTTTTGTACTTATCCGAAATAGCCAAGATTCGTTCAAATAATAAAAATACGATAAAAAAAATGGTCTTGCCATAGTAACTCAAATCGGGTGATCGGCAATTTTGTATGGAAGCTCAATTTTTTTTTTTCATATTTTGGCCTATGTTCCTTGGGGAAAGTTTTTCTTATCACCAGCCCATTCTGAGTTTTCGCAATCGGCCATTAATAAAATTTCGCCCAGCATTATACAGGGTGTAAGGGACGGTGTACCGAAAACTTTTCAGGCGTGATCAGACCATGAAACTGAACAACTTTTACTATAGAGCCAATGGTGGGAAATGTTCATACGTTCCATGGGGAAAGATGCTCAGTTTCATGGTCTGAGCACGCTTGCGAAGTTTTCGTTACACCATCCCTTACACCCCGTATACACTCAGTTACATTCTTTTATGTCTTATGTTATTATTTGTGGTAGCTTATAATTGGCTCATACTTACTATTATGTTGTTTATTGTGTAAGTAAATTATGCTGTTAGCTCCCAGAAAACAAATAAATAAAAATGAAACGAAACGAAACGAAACAAAACGAAACGAAACGAAACCAACAAAACAAAACAAAACAAAACAAAACAAAACAAAACAAAACAAAACAAAACAAAACAAAACAAAACAAAACAAAACAAAACAAAACAAAACAAAACAAAACAAAACAAAACAAAACAAAACAAAACAAAACAAAACAAAACAAAATAAAATGTCAACTTTTCGTGTTACCTGTGTGTCTGCATGTATGCTGGCGTGTTTATTAAGGGCATTGGTCCCCAGCAGTTTCTGTCCGCACTGCTCACAGCTGACTGGCTTGTGGACTTCGCGGACGTGCGACAGATATGTCGTGTTGGCACTGGAAAACAAGTAGATGTGTTAAAAAACACGGTAGATTATTGTAGTCATCATCATCACCATCACCATCATCACGCCTATCATCATCATCATCACCATCATCATCATCACCATCATCATCCATCACCATCATCACCATCACCATCGTCATCATCATCATCAAAAAACCCGACGGCGGTAATTTTGAAGTAGTAACTATTTTGATCTAAAAATCCCGCCATCTTCAATCTATATTTTTTTAAAATAGCCAGTGTCACTAGCGCTGTTGAGGCGAATCTAACGACACCTCATATGTCAAAATCCAACTATCCGTTTTAATTTGAGAGATTACAGCTCTGTAAATTTCACTTCTGTACACTGACAAATTTTCATTTTATTGACGGGGCCCACTTCTTAATAATCAAAGTCAAGGTCCTTTAAAATTGAAATTTACTGATATCGAAAAGTGATCGCACCGGAGAAACTACCGAACTGAGCTCAGGCAGACCAAGGGATATGTGATCAGCTTTAAATAAACTATTATTACAACTTAGTTTCATTCTGTTATTCAATGAAATAAAATTTTCTCAAACAAAAGTAAAAGTGGTCGTATCTGGAAAACTGCCAGGCTGTGGTCAGGCAGACCAGTATTTTTATAGGCAGACTTAAGCAAGCTATCGGTACGACATATTTTTATTTTATTATTCAAAGAGATAAATTTTTTACAAAAAAAAGTAAATGTGGTCGGCCCGGGAAAACTGCCAGGCTGTGGCCAGGCAGACCAGTATATATGTAGGCAGACTCAAGCAAGCTATCGGTACGATATAATATCGAATAGAATGAAAATATTATTTTCATTCTATTCTTCGATGAGATATTTTTACTTTTTTAAGAGGGCATACTTTTAGCTACTCCGCCAAAGGTGCCAAGATAGCAGCCGGCAGACAAAGATTTATACGCTTTACTAAACTGCTCCTATCGCTACAGCCATGTCTCATTCTATTCTTCGATGAGATATTTTTAACTTTTTTCAGAGGGCAAACTTTTAGCTACTCCGCCAAACGTGCCAAGCTGCGCCGCGGCAGACCACGACCAATCCTGAATTACTAGAGCTCCTCTACCCGTACATAGCTAAAATATTCTATTCTTTTGAGAGATATGGTTGAGACCAGCCGTCGCTCGGACTAGTAGTAAAAAATATAAAAGCAGCAAAATCTGACAAAGAGCGTCATAATATTCTGAGCCAATTCTTAATCCAATAAATATGACGTTCGTGTCAACCACCTTCTTAGTTACCTTGACTTCCCCTGAGATTCCGTTTTTTTTTCAGTTTTGTCAGTAAGCGTCAAAATCGTCGCTAGTACTAATCGTCGCTAATACTAAGTGATCCATCTGTATTGGCGCCACGCGCGCCGTTTCCCTAATTTGTGACATTATTGTTGACATCCTGCTCAAATGACATGTAATATGAAAAAGAGGCAAACAATAATGTTACCATTTCGGGTCCTTTGCTTCTTTGAATCAAATAGCACCAAAAAATCTGATACTATCGATAATCAAGGTAACACGAACGTCATAATCCTTGGATTAAAATTGGCTCAGAATCGTATGACGTTTTATAGTCCGGCCAGTTCGTGCGCGACCTTCCTTAGGGGTGACAGACGGTGAGGGAGGCGATGTCAGCGGGTAGCGGGAGGTGTAGCGGGGAGGGGACACGCGCGCATTCTAGCCGCACGTCATATTAGAATGTGCACGTGCTTCCTCGCCCCCCCACCGTCTGTACCCCGCAGGAAGGACGCGCACGAAGTATCAGATTTTATATTAGAAACTACAGTATCAGATTTTACTGTTTTGATATTCTTATACTTGGAGATTGTTGACAGTAGCAACCCTGGCTATATGTAACAAATACAGGGTTATTTTTTAATCAGTGCGCAAACTTTGCAGGATGTTTCTACTCGTGATTCTGAACATCTTTTACTATGGGGCCACCTGCGAAATCTAAAAAAAAATTTTGATTGTTTCATACATTTTTGCCGAGTAGGTATGAAATTTACTATGGAACATCCAATTTTTTTTTTTGCGAATTTGCAGGTGGTCCCATAGTACAAGTTGTTCAGAATCACGAGTAGAAATACCCTGCAAAGTTTGCGCACTGACTAAAAAATAATAACCCAGTAAATGACTATCGCAAAAAGTCTGAAAATTCTGTACTCTAATATGTTTTGTGATATGATAATGGTCCGCATTCCTCTAACATTTCAGAAGCGGATTTCAAAAATTATATAGTAAGTCTAAGTCCTTTAATGGGAGAGGAAAGGAGAAGGATCGGGTACCGTCCAAATGTTCAATGCGGGTCTTATAATTTTCACGTGAACATAACGTTACCGCGTTTTAGAAAACTATCAGCGCCATCTAGCGCGCTCAGGAAAAAACTAAATGTGGTCAAGGTTGCAGTCGTCACGGAGTGTATTGTGTTCTGCGCATGGCAGTAGGTACTAGCACAAAATAGAGAGTTTACAAAAGGTTCACTCGACCCTATTTCGGATTTTTGCGATAGGCACTTGTTACATAGCCAGGGTAACCACTGTCAAAAATCTGAAAGTATAAAAATATCAAAACAGGAAAATCTGATAAAGAACGTCATATGATGCTGAGCCAATTTTAAATCCAAGAAATATGACGTTCGTCTCAAGCCTTCGTAGTTACCTTGACTTCCCTTGAGATTCCAGTTAATTACAGTTAAAGTCAGTATGCGTCAAAATCGTCGCTAGTACTGAGTGAGCCATCCGTATAGGCGATCCGCGCACCGTTTCTCTACAGGGTGTTAATTTAAATGCGTGCCATAGCTTCAGGGTGGCTAAGTATCGACTAAGGATGCCGTAAAAAATATTGAAAAAAATCCCAGTCAATTTTTTTTTCGTATTTTGTAAAAACTTTTTTTTTATATCAATTTTGGCACTGTTGTTGTTTAGAGAGTGCCCATACAAGTACTTTCATCTAAACAACTTTGAGATTGAACGAATTGTAAAAAAAAAAAGGTTACTGGGATTTTTTTTGTCCAGTTGGCCGAGTGACGACGGAGGAAGGAAAAGGGTAGCTACCCGCCTGGTAGCGACCAACTGGTCCAACTGGACATGTTTGGAAGTTGTATAGATCCGCCACTAATAAAATTACTCCCAATATAGTGTGAAATTTTACTAGTGACCGATAGCAAAAACTCAGAACCGGCTAGTGATAGATAAGGAACAACTTTCCCCAAGGAACATAGGTCGAAAAACGAAAAAAATTTCTTGTCCTCCCATACAAACTTGCCGATCAGCTGATTTCAGTTACTATACGGGGTGTTAGGGACGGTGTAACGAAAACTTTGCAGGCGTGCTCAGACCATGAAACTGAACAACTTTTACTATGGAGCCAATGGTGGGAAATGAAAAAAATTTTCCGGCCTCCCATACAAAGTCAGTCAGCTGATCGTGAATTTTGTATAGGAGGTCGGAAAATTTTTTTCGTTTCCCACCATTGGCTCCATAGTAAAAGTTGTTCAGTTTGATGGTCTGATCATGCCTGCAAAGTTTTCGGTACACCGTCCCTAACACCCTGTATATGGAAGGTCCAAAAATTTTTTTCGTATTTCGACCTATGTTCCTTAGGGAAAGTTGTTCCTTATCACTAGGCGGTTCTGAGTTTTCGCTATTGGTCACTAGTAAAATTTCACCCTATATAGGGTGTTAGGAAAAGTACTGCGTTCCTTTTGAGGGATGAACCAGCCCATAAAACTGAACAACTTTCCCCAAGAAACATAGGCCGAAATACGAAAAAAATTTTTGGACCTTCCATATATAGGGTGTATTTTTATTAGTGGCGGATCCGTTAAGGGTGTGTTCTGTCAATGAAACTGAACAACTTTCCCCAAGGAACATAGGTTGAAATACGAAAAAAAAATTTGGCCCTCCCATACAAATTGACCCGGCCGGCCAACACACTTAGTATGGGAAAACCAAATTTTTTTTCGTATTTCGACCTATGTTCCTTGGGGAAAGTTGTTCAGTTTCATTGACAGAACACACCCTTAACGGATCCGCCACTAATAAAAATACACCCTATATAGTAACTGAATTCAGCTGATCGGCAAGTTTGTATTGGAGGACAAGAAAAATTTTTCGTTTTTCGACCTATGTTCCTTGGGGAAAGTTGTTCCTTATCTATCACTAGCCGGTTCTGAGTTTTTGCTATCGGTCACTAGTAAAATTTCACACTATATAGGGTGTAATTTTATTAGTGGCGGATCTATACAACTTCCAAACATGTCCAGTTGGACCAGTTGGTCGCTACCAGGCGGGTAGCTACCCTTTTCCTTCCTCCGTCGTCACTCGGCCAACTGGAGAAAAAACATCCCAGTCACAAATTTTATTTTTTACTTGGTTGACATTTTGTTCAAATGCCTATATCTCATCCGAAATTCGTTCAATCTCAATGTTGTTTAGACGAAAATACTTGTATGGGCACTCTCTAAACAACAACAGTGGCAAAATTAATATTAAAAAAAAGTTTTTACCAAAATACGAAAAACAAATTGACTGGGATTTATTTCAATATTTTTTACGGCATCCTTAGTCGATACTTAGCCTACCCTGAAGCTATGGCACGCATTAAAATTAACACCCTGTAGAGAAACGGTGCGCGGGTCGCCTATACGGATGGCTCACTCAGTACTAGCGACGATTTTGACGCATACTGACTTTAACTGTAATTAACTGGAATCTCAAGGGAAGTCAAGCGCGCTCAGGATAAAACTAAATATGGTCAAGGTTGCAGTTGTCCGTCACGGCAGTAGGTACTAGCACAAAATATAGAGTTTACAGAAGGTTCACTCGATCCTATTCGGCTTTTTGCGATAGGCACTTGTTAGATAGCCAGGGTTACCCCTGTCAAAAATCTGAAAGTATAAAATATCAAAACAGCAAAATCTGATAAAGAACGTCATACGATTCTGAGCCAATTTTAATCCAAGGAATATGACGTTCGTGTCAACCAACTTCTCAGTTACCTTGACTATCGATAGTATCAGATTTTTTGGTGCTATTTGATTCATAGAAGCAAAGGACCCGAAATGGTAAGAATAAATTAAGAATAAGAATAAGAATAAATTTATTTACCAGAACAAACAAATTATAAACATTAGGTTTCAATTGGATTTCACACTAGGCAACACCTGTGTTGTGATAATCCAGTCAACGTTACATAATAATTTTAACAATTGCATTTGTTGTGGTGTGTAATGTAGTGTATTACACGAAAAATTATATAAATGCCTTTTTAATGACTAAAATTAAATATTCATAAAATATTAATCGTGAATTGTTATTAAATAACAATAACAATAGGAACGTAACATAAAATCCAAAGAAATAAATGTCACAATATATAAACTTATGTTTAATAGATGATATAAGAGGTAGATATGTACTTTGTATGCAGGTATACTATATTATGTGTTATATAAATATATGTATATATGTTTATACCTATCATGAAACAATAAACAGGATGGATTCAGTGTCCTCGTAGTCAAGTGATCTTAGCCAGGATTCAAGTTTTCTTTTTGCAGTGAATACAGTTACGTTTTTAATCAGACAAAATTTGTTTACTATTGAATATATGTGTGGGTAGGCAAAAAAATGGTAACATTATTGTTTGCCTCTTTTTCATATTACATGACATTTGAGCAGGATGTCAACAATAATGTCACAAGTTAGGGAAACGGCGCGCGTGGCGCCAATACAGATGGATCACTTAGTATTAGCGACGATTAGTACTAGCGACGATTTTGACGCTTACTGACGAAAACTGAAAAAAATACGGAATCTCAGGGGAAGTCAAGGTAACTATAAGAAGGTGGTTGTCACGAACGTCATATTTATTGGATTATAATTGTCTCAGGATCTTATGAAGCTCTTTTTCAGATTTCGCTGTTTTTACCCGACTGCCTCAGAAGGAGGGTTATGTTTTTCAAGGATGTAAATGTATGTATGTATGTATGTATGTGGACAAGAAAATTCTTTTTCACGGGCTACAGCCCAAACGGATAGTCGGATTTTGACATATGAGGTGTCGTTAGATTCGTCACAGCAGCGCGAGTGATACCAGCTTTATTAAAAAAAAAAATTCAAGATGGCGAATTTTTACAGCAAAATACCACTTCAAAATTACCGCAGTCGGGTTTTTTGTTTTTTAACAGGTTCTACTTGTTTCCAGTGCCAACACGACATATCTGTCGCACGTCCGCGAAGTCCACAAGCCGGTCAGCTGTGAGCAGTGCGGACAGAAACTGCTGGGGACCAATGCGCTCAATAAACACGCCACCATACACGCAGACACACAGGTAACAGAAGAAATTGACAGTGTTGCATAGAAGAAAGTAACTGAGTGTTTATAATATGTCCTTTAGATTTTACCCGACTGCCTCAGAAGGAGGGTTATGTTTTTCGAGAGTATGTTTGTATGAATGTTTCTATGTAGTATGTATTTATGTAAGTGGACAAGAAAATTCTTTTTCACTGGCTACAGCCCAAACGGATAGTTGGATTTTGACATATGAGGTGTCGTTAGATTCGTCTCAGCAGCGCGAATGACACTGGCTATATTAAAAAATGTAGATTGAAGATGGCGGATTTTTAGAGCAAAATACTACTTTAAAATTACCGCAGTCGGTTTTTTATGTTTTTTAACACATCTACTTGTACTAAATGCTATATGAAAGTAGGCAACTATAGTTCTCTAGGGGTGACAGACGGTGGGGGGAACGAGGTATCTAACATGTCAGCGGGTAGCGGGCGGTGTAGCGGGGAAGGGACACGCGTGAATCGTATTAGAATGACGTGCCCCCCTCACCGTCTATTTTTCCCCCGCAGGAAGGTTGCGAACGAAGTTGTCGAACTATAAATAACTATGACAAAATGGAAGACAAATTAGTATAGGCGACCATGTATGCCATGAGGTAACTAAATTGAATACCAAATTTTAAAACAGTTCTCGTGTTAGGTAATCAATTTTATCAATTTTTAGAAAAGTTGCAAAATTTTCCACCGCATGCAGGATTTAAACCTGCGACCTTCGGCATCTGTACTGCCGACGCCACTACCAACTGGGCTACTACGGTTCTAATCTAGCCTGCCTTGTCCACTAACGCGTGGATGGGCTCCATCTACCGGGATAGTTTTTGGAATTATTATTATTATTATATATTAATAGGCGAGCAGCCACTGGCTGATGTGCCTATATCTAAGCTGGTGTGCGTGTAACAGTTCATTAAAATTACATGATTTTTATATTATTCACAAAATCACTTGTCCATAGTCACTAGTTATCTTTTAACCACTTGTCAAGTCTGTTTTTGAAGCTGTTAACGGATGGTGCGTCTATCACTTCCTGCGGCAATTTGATCCACAGTGACAATACTCTGTTGTTTAGAAGATGATATCCAACATTGGTGTTGGATCTCCAGCGAGCCAGTTGGATGTCGTTTTTATGTCGTGCACGATGTATATCACTGAGTCTAAAGATGGCAGGAAGGTCTGGGCAGTTGTATTTATGCGAGAGGATCTTGTAAGTTTCGATAAGGTCACCACGGTTACGTCGATCTTGCAGAGATGGCAGTCCAAGGATCTTCAGTCTGTCTTCATACGTCTTTTTCTTAAGGCAGTAAGGTAGTTTTGTCGCTCTTCTTTGAACACTTTCAAGCAGATTGATGTCCTTCGAGAAGTAGGGGTTCCAGATTTGGAAACCATATTCAAGTAGGGGTCTTATGTAAGTTTTATAAATCTTTAAGAAAGTTTCAGGAGTAATACACTGAAAAGACCTTTGCACTGCATACAGCATACTATTTGCTTTTTTCACAATAGTACCAATATTATATATAATATTAGGTAACTAAATGGTTGTGACTGATGATAAGCACATCTGACCCATGGACAGAAGCTGCTGGGGACAAGGGCGCTCAATAAACACGCCAGCATACATGCAGACACACAGGTGACAGAAGAATGAGTATGACATATGAGCATAGTAAAAAAACCAACGGCGATAATTTCAAAGTTGTATTTTTGAATATAGCTAGTACGAGTATGTATAAGCAAGCTATTGAGTGCGCCTAAAAAGTTAGACCTCTCTGTCTATCAATAGCAAAACGCTATAGTCCGGCTAGTTCGTGCGCGACCTTCCCTAGGGGTGACAGACGTTGGGGGGCGAGATGTCAGCGGGTAGCGGGAGGTGTAGCGGGGAAGGGTGACGCGCGCATCCGCGCTGCACGTCATATTAAAATGACGTGCTTCCTCGCCCCCCGACCGTCTGTACCCCGCAGGAAGGTCGTGCACGAAGTTGTCAAACAGCACTATTGAACCTCTATGACTTCTCATACATTTGACGTCTGTATCTAGGGAGCAACTGCTTACGCTTTGACAGTACGGCGCGGGCCGTTACGCACATTCTCTAGCTTGCTTATTGTATATACTCCAAGAGCCAGTTGACACTCGCGGTGCTGAAAAGAATCTTAACATTAGGCTGTAGGCCGTGAAAAAGAATTTCTTGCGAAATACTTATACACTCTCAACAAACATAACCCTCCGTCTTCTGGGCAAAGAAAAAATATTGTTTTTTCAGACACGGTATCACCAAACTGACAGGTTCTCAGCCTGTCGCTTAAAATTGCAACACACAACCACTTTCAAATTCCTTAGTGGCTTCTAAGTTTCTTACGACACCCACTCTTGCAAAGAAATGGGGTGATGCTATGCTAAGCCGGCACCAATCGTGATGATAAATAAATAAATATCCCTGGACGAGACACACAGCGCCATCTAGCCCCAAACTATCATCATTTATCATTTATTTATTTATAAACTTACACTAACAGCTAAGAAGCCAAACATGTGAGCCTTAAACTCTAGATTACAGGTTTTTATTCTATTGCAATACTACTCCTAGACTCCTAGTGTAACATTGCTCAAGATAATGTCCTGCAGATGCTAGGAATTTATTTTCAGTAGACGCGAATATATCTATATTTGAAATAATGATTATTTTGTTCATGAGTGTCAAGGCTTCTACCAGCGGAGTTACTGAAAGAGCCTTGGTTCGTCCATAACTTACGAGAAACATAGGCATTTCACGAGGACGTAAGTTATGAGTATGGTACGGGGGAACGTAAAACAGGATTTGCCCCTATAAAAATGACTTACTTAAGTCACTTCGGATCAGTCTATAAAAATACTTCACCAGGGAAAGTTTTCGTCGTACTTCTAACGATCTATATTCAACCATACCCATGAGAAATGGAGTAGAGTACAAGAAAGGGTAATAACCATAAAGTTTTTTGTACAAATATCGAAGGAATGACTTTTGTACCCTTTCGACCATATCATAGTAATATTCTTCATGGGGAGACCAGACTATTGAGTTGACTTCTAAAATACTGCGCGCATATGCGTTGTAAATGATGCTAATAGCGTCTCTACAAGTAAAATATTTAGTCTGACGTATAATGAATCCCAGAATTTTCCTGGCTTTTTTACAGGTTTCAGTAATGTGAGCATTGAATGTCAACTGGGGATCGAATGTGGTTCCAAGATCGCGGACCTTAGCTTCTCTTCTCAATGTGACATTTCCAATACTGTAGTCCACTTCGATTGGCTTTTGATTACGGTGGTATGATACGACTAAACATTTGTTAAGATTTAGCTCTAGACAGTTTTCTATGCTCCAACAATGAACTTTTTCAATATCCTGTTGCAACCGATGACAATCTTCAGGTCCCTGGATAGGCATGGCTACTTTCACGTCATCGGCGAACATTAGACATGTAGAGGCTGAGATAACTGTCGGCAGATCATTTACCATCATCAAAAAAAGAAGTGGACCTAGGCAGCTTCCCTGTCCAATCCCAGATGTCACTTGATATTCTGCAGATTTTGTATTCCTGTATTCTACATATTGACTTCGGCCTGAAAAATAGGATGAGAAGAAGCCCAGAAGTGATAAAGATGTTCCTGCTATTGCCATTTTTTCTAGGAGCATATCATTGTTTACCCTATCAAACGCTTTTCTAAAATCGAGATATATAACATCAGTTTGGGTTTTGTTGTCAATGTTATGAGCAATGAGAGTTGATATATTGAGTAGGTTAGATGATGTGGATCGGTTTGGAAGAAAGCCGTGTTGCTCATCACAGAACCAGCCGATGCAACTAAGCAAAGCTTGTACTATGGGAACTAGAGAACTGATATAATACTTATATACTTTTGTTTTTGTAAATAAATACATATTATACATAGAAAACACCCAGACTAAATACAAATATTTGAAAATTGACTTTACAAATATTTGTGTTGGCGGGAATCGAACCCACGACCCTCGGCGTAGAAGGCAGGCGTACTATCCACTACGCCAACGGGACAGTCAAATACTATACTCACTTGAATTCCTTGTCACACAATTTACACGGGAACTTCACTCCTTTGTGCCATCTCGAGTGTAGTTTCGCTCTCGTACTGAAATACGACAGAAAACGTGTTTAATTCCGACATCAGGGTTGCCGTGTGGCAGCGGCTAAGAATGCTACCACCCCTATTCCACTCAGGGTGTTTCGTAAAAGGCGACGTAAAGTTTTTGACCTCGGCTGAACATCTGCCGACTATGGTGGCGGTGATACCACCTACAATAGCATTCCCAAAGAGGGTTGACGTCAGGCAGGCGGCCGGTCATAAAACATAGCCAAATCCTTCTGCAACATGATTTTGTGTTCAAACAAAATGTGTGGCGCCGACCCCAAGTAATTGGGATAAGGGCAGGAAGATGATGATCAGGGTTCATCAGGTCGTTCGACGACTTAGGCAGACCTAAAGTAAAGTAAAGACCTCGGCGGCGTCGTAGTACCTATGTGAAGACGTCCTCCATATTATGAACGACGCTATCATGTTGACGACGCACTACGACGCCGCCACGCTCGGTCTTTATTTCGAGCTCAAGAATAAGGCAGATACTTGTCTTTAAAATAAGTTTATTGGACAACTTGCAATGTTTTCGCCGCAGGCAGGATTTGAACATGCGACCTTAGTAACACACTCGCACCACAGAATAAATAATAGTACTCTCTTACGAATAATTTTGGTCACAGCTTTTAACTAATACAAAATGTACAGTCCAAAACGTTCAATAATTCACAGGGAAGGGTTTTTAGTCCGTAGTAGGTCGCTGGGTAAATCGGATTCGGGCATACCATAACGCCCGGGCCTATGGTATCTATGAAGATTTCCCCCTACATACAAAAATACCTGCTACTTTCGGCATGAGTAAGGGAGACCGAGGGGTGTTGGATCATTTTTAACATTTTGCTTCGTAACACAAAATTCTGTAAAAATAAATCTTATTTGTTTACACCAATCGATAGCAAATTTCATTAGCTTTCAAATGATATACACGTTAGAAATACAAGTATAAACTCTTTAATAAAAACTCAACTTTAGTCGAGCAAGTCATTTTGATCCCACACCCCTCATACCGAGGGGTGATGGATCAGGTACAGAGGAGTGTTGGATCATTTTATGTTAATGTCATTTCAATAAAGGTTTACTTGAAAATTGAAGTGTATTTACTAAAAATTTGCTAAATAATTAAGTGTTAAGAATTATCTAGGGGCACGGTAGTGCCCTCTCCAAGTGGAGCCAAGCGAAGCGCGAGGGCAGTAACTACCTTTCCTCTAAGTGCTTAGTCGTTTTTTTGAACTCTCATAACTTTAGTTTTCGATACACCAGATCGATCAAATCCTCAGGATATCTTGTAGAAAGTAACCTTATTAAACATGCAAACTCCGAGTCCGAGTCCGAGTCCGAGTCCGAGTCTCCAACACGCGTAGTGTTCGTGTACGTCTAATACGTCTATTAAATTAACCATACAAAATTTTACTGAGGTGTGTTGGATCGGCCTGATCCATTACCCCTCAGTACGAAAAATCGTGCCAGTTTGATAAAAAAATTAAACTGACATAAAACCACAGAGAACCAAGACGTACCAGTGGTTTCATTTGAATCCTTAATTTGTAAGGTTTCATATCGCATAAACCTTAAATGAAAATATAAAAGCGCCTCCAAAATATTAGACTGTCAAAAAACAGCAGAAAACTTACTTTTGTCGATTTTTTTGACGATGATCCAATAAAAACAAAATGGCGCGCGATTGGTCAAGGACGCTAACTAAGGGGTCAACAAAGGTCAAAAATAGGCACACTTGCATTATAGTCTGCTCGCTAACGATTCTACTTTTCGAGAAAACTAAGCTGATCCAACACCCCTATGATCCAAATCCCCTCGGTCTCCCCTACTGTCGATAGGTCTAACAACTGGGCTATCGCGGTTCAATCCTGGCCTGGGAATAAAGCAAGTGTAATTTGCCCACTACTACCCGATTCATAGAAGAAGGGGACCCTAAATGGCAACATAATTGTTGACATCTCGCTGATATGTCATGTAATATGAAAAAGACGCAAACAATAATGTTGCCATTTCGGGTCCCTTTCTGCTATGAATCACTAGCTGCCCGTCAGCGGTTTCACCCGCTGCAACCTATTATTCCGCGGGAAAAAAGCATTACTCGCCAAGAGATGTCGCTGTTAGTTTTCGGCGAAAACGTTTAAAACGCGAATCGGCTCAGTCACGCCACCTTTGCAAAAACTTGAATATGCGTGATCCCGTAGGAAGGAGACAGTTTCCCGTGGTAAAAAGTAGCCTATGTGTTATTCTAGATACTCTTCTATATTTGTGCAAAATTTCATGTCAACCTAATAAGCCGTTTAAGCGTGATGTCGTAACAAACACACACACAAACATCCGCCTTTATAACATTAGTAGGAAGGATGTTATTCTAGATACTCACGTGTCAACGTTGACTTGTTCGCATAACACACACGCGAATATCTTCTTGTGCTGCCTGGCGTGTGTGTTGAGATTCCGTTGCGTCGGGTAGCGCATGTGACACACCTGACATACAAACGCGCCGCTGCTCTGAAAAAAATAACCTAGGCTCGAATCATGGTATAATAAGATACTCTGCCTGGTATTCCATTCAGAGACTCGTGAACCACGTGACTAACACAAGCCTACGTCATCATACTTGTGGGTTACCAAAATTACCCACTCTTATGATTATTTTTGTCAATCATATAAGATACTGTTAACTAATAAATAAAATTTAAGTGTTGCTGTAAAGTTAAAGTTAATACACACGTAAATCTAAATTATAAAATTATTCAGAAATATTTTAACTCACTTTTCTGAGATTGAATTTACCCCATAACGTATTTTAATGTAATAAAGTGGCAATACTAGTGACGTAGGCTTGTGTTTCTCTGGGAATGTAAGACCATGTTTTATTAGACTATGCTCTGGAATAAATAACTAAGGCTCGAATTACATGCTTCGATTGATTATAATCCGCCAATATCGCGTGCGAACTTCCTTATGAGTAGCAGACGGTGGGAGGGGCGAGGTATCCAAAATGTCTGTACCCCGCAGGCAGGTCGCGCACGAAGTTGTCGAACTTTATGCGTTAGATTAGTACTCAGGTAAATCGAAGCGGCCAGCGAATAAGAATCGAATATTTATCTATTTTGAAAACTTGCGACTTACGAAAACGCTAAGCTCAATCATGAAAATGAATAACTTTTACCTTCAAATATAGAACGTAAAAAAAAAATTACCTCTGGTCATCAATTTTTTTTGTACAAGAAGTATTTTATTTCTATATACCTTTGGTCCTTGGGAAATGTTGATATTAACCTTGAGCTAAGTCTTTTCGGAAATTGGGTTGTCCAGTACCTACTTGCATTAAGCACTTACCGGATCATGTGATTTCATATGCCGTTTATGAGCAGTCTCCGACATAAATCCCTTGTAGCAGACGTTACAGGAAAATCTACTCTCTTTGTACTCTTTAGACTCTTTCCTTTCTTGCACTTTCCTAATCTGCTCCTCTTTCGAAAGACATAAAACTTTAACATTATACAATTTCGAAAATTCTTCAAAGTCTTTTTCGAATTTTTCATTATATTTGTTACATTTATTTTTCTTTGGTTTTCGATCTGGTTTCACTTTTGTGTGTAACTTTTTGTGTTTACGTTTTTTCAACTTCACATTCAGGATGTCCTCTAATTTCTTTATTTCTCCATAAGTGCCGCTTTCTATTTTTAAATCCTTTAAAGGTATAATATCTTCATCATCATCAAATAATTCATTCTTTATTTTACTATCAATAAAAGCTATTGATTCCTCATTACATGATTTTTTGTCATCTTCATCATAAAAGTCTATGAGATCATCATTTTCGTTTTTTGTATTACTTAGATTATTTTCAGTATTACTAAAATTATTTGTAAATTCACCATGTTGCGTATAAACTTTATAATCATTTGTTAGATCATTATTAGTGCTATTGTTTTGTTCAGGTAAATATTCTAGAGCCAAGCTTTTACTCCTGTGTAGTGGTATGGATGTTGATGAAACCTGAAAGATTCATAAAAAATATTAAAAAGCAACTTCATGTGTTAAAAAACTGTAATATAAATAATCTGCCTCTGCTCAGAAACCATGATGATGTTTGCTTAATTAAGCATGAGCACTATATCATAGTGCTACCCCTAAATATGTTGTTTGTTACCTTTACAGCCACAACAGTCCACAGCTGGACAAGGGCCTCCCCTTCTCGGAGGCTATTTATTTATTTATTTTTATTTATTTAACTGTTTATTGCACACAAGATAAAACACAGGACAATTACATAAAGAAAAACAACACAACAGGTACTACTTATTTCTAAAAAGAAATCTCTTCCAGCAGTCCTACGGTAGAGTGATAGCATAAGGTGAGGCTGATAGATCGTGCACAATTTATTCTACTAAATGAGGTACAAAAACAAAACAATATATAGGGTGAAATTTTACTAGTGGCCGATAGCGAAAACACAGAACCGGCTGGTGATAAGGGAACAACTTTCCCCAAGGAACATAGGTCGAAAAACGAAAAAAAATTTTTGGACCTCCCATAGTACTGAAATCAGCTGATCGGCAAGTTTGTATGGGAGGTCCAAAAATTTTTTTCGTATTTCGACCTATGTTCGTTGGGGAAAGTTGTTCCTTATCACCAGCCGGTTCTGTGTTTTCGCTATCGGTCACTAGTAAAATTTCATCCTATATATGAGATATACATAAATACGGGGTGTTAGGGACGGTGTAACGAAAACTTTGCAGGCGTGCTCAGACCATGAAACTGAACAACTTTTACTATGGAGCCAATGGTGGGAAACGAAAAAAATTTTCCGACCTCCCATATAAAGTTAGTCAGCTGATCGTGAATTTTGTATGGGAGGTCGGAATTTTTTTTTCGTTTCCCACCATTGACTCCATAGTAAAAGTTGTTCAGTTTGATGGTCTGATCATGCCTGCAAAGTTTTCGGTACACCGTCCCTAACACTCTGTATACTAAAATACGTATAATATTACATAAATACATAATACATATTATATAATATATACATATACCTACTTATATATGTCACCGTAAAATTGGAAATAACGCTGGATTATAATCTATCTTGCTAAATTATAATCTGTCGAAATATTGTAACACATTCACTCGTATTCCAATTTAACGTATAATTTTTCAGTAGATTACAATATAACGAACTAATTCAGTGAAACTGTGATACGATTACGCAGCTCGCGTTCTGATTGGTCAAGTCGAGCATCATGTCGCCACCGACGCCATCTTTGTTTCACAGCTGATTGCTTTCGTTGGTTCTCGAGCGTAAACAAACCGTTTTTGTTCCATTTTATTATAGTTTCGTGTTGAAAATTGCTCATATAAACTAATTAAATAAGAAAATAATCTCATATCCACTGTTTGTTTACGTTCGATACCCATCGAAATGGCGATCAGCTGTCAAATAAACATGGCTGCGCGATATACATGAGGTTCGACCAATCAGAAAGCGAGTTGACAGTTTTACTGTTTTACTTCATAATATTGTAATATTTTGAAAATTGATACGTTAAATTGTGATCCGTGTGTATGTCTTACAATATTTCGATAGATTGTAATTTAGCGAGATATATTATAATCTAGCGTTGTTTGCAATTTCACGGTGACATATATACAAACTATTCGCACAGTGAAAGATAATGCTCTTTTACTCGCTTCTTGAACACTGTGAGGGAAGGGCTGTCACGCACTGTGTGCGGGAGGGAGTTCCACAATCTGGCTGCATGTACAGTGAAAGAATAACTGTAGAAGACGGAGCAGTGTATAGGGATAGAAAGAATAGACCTTACATGTGAGCGACAAGGCCTGTCTTGGGGCCGAGAGAAATGGAAACGTTCTTTAAGATATGAAGGAGAAGAAGGGCTATGAAGAACATTGTAAAGACAAGAAAGCACATGAGCATTTCTGCGAAGTCGGATAGGAAGCCACTTGAGTTGCGAACGAAACTGCGAGACGTGGTCATATTTGCGTAAACCGAAGACAAATCTAATGCAAAGGTTTTGGAGACACTAGAGTTTGCTCAACAACTCTTCAGTGGCATCCAGGTAACAGGTGTCAGCGTAATCAAAAAGAGGGAAGAGAAGTGATTGCGCGAGAGAAATTTTAGTTTTTAGAGGTAGGAAATTTTGGAGGCGCTTAAGCGAGTGAAACAAATAAAACACTTTCTTACTCACGTCATTTACCTGGGTAGTCCAATCCAGATTATTGTTGAGTAACACACCCAAATTTTTTGCACTTTTAACACTTTGCACGCCGAAGCTATATTCCAATGCCACACCGCGACCGCGGATCACGAGCTCCACTCGTGATGTTGTTATGCCTAAGTACGCCGCGTGTTTTTTAAAGCGTCTTCTATGGTTCGCCGGCGTTTTTTAGCGACTTTGCAGGAATTTTAAAAAATAAATGAGTTTATTTATAGGAGTAAATCTTTTTGTATTTGGAAGTTTATTTCATATTTTATAGGGATAAAAATAAAACAATGTGTTTATGTATTTATTTTTTTATACAGTAATGATATCCGAATTAGAGATTTTGAAAAAAAAGAAAAACTCTAACATATCTTTGTTATTGATTTTAATGGTGATATCTGTTAGTGTGTGTGTTTTTTTGAAACAGAGGTAATTACATAAGGGTACTGCACAATCAAGACAATAAAAAATGGTTTCTTTGAGCCATTTTCACGAAAATTTCTCAAATTATCGCCCACGTCGCTAGCCAGCGGCGCACTGCAAGGCAGCGCGGGCGATGCATCGTCACGCCTCCCCCCGATCACTTACACAAATGAATTATATGTGTGCGTGTAGCTAAATCATTACTCTATACGTTGCTATCAAGCTGATCACGAATTATGTTCGGTATTTTAATAAAAACAGTATGAAATCTGATCACGAGTACTACTCGTCATCGGCGACTCTAAGAAAAAAAGTGTGACGAGTGGTACTCGTGATCGGCGAGTTACGCGTGTCAGTTATATAAATGGCCGGCGAAATGGCGGCAAAACTGCATACCGAGTGGTACTCGTGATCCGCGTGCAAAGTGTTAATAGGGTATTGCCATACTCACCATGCTTAGCAGGTGGATTGGGGTATACAGCGTGAGTTGTTTTATTTACAAGGATTGCTGCAGCCCATTCCTTATAATGAACCCTAAGTTGCTTTTTTCAACACCCACAGGTAGAATTAGAGTGTTGCTATTCTAAGCCTGCCTCACGCGGCAAATATGGTTGTTACCATTAAAATTTTACCTACCTTTTGCAGATTTTCTTTCAAATAAACATAACTCTGCTGGCATCTATCTTGAAACCTCTGGAACTTGAGGAGCTGTGCTTGGCAGTAGTAGCAAACATACTGGGGTAGGTCTTCTGAATGAGTCACCTGGAAATAAAAATATTACTTAGGGTGTCTTAAAGGTTCAAAGTTTATTTACTAGACAGTACACAACGAATTAAAGTAAAACTTAAAGCTAAAGGGGTCTTAAATACATTACTATTGGTGTCTGTAGCATAAATTGCGCAGATAAAGGTTGGATACCAAATTGGCACCATTACTGTTTGCCTCTCTATCATATTATATGACATATGAGCAGGATATCAACAATTATATTGTCAATTCGGGTCCATTCTTTATCTGTGCAAGTTGTATAAGTGGATATCAAGGGTTAGTATGGTAGTTGGGTTATACATAATGGATTGTGATAAAAATTGCTGCGGCTCTTCAGTTAGATATGTTAATCCAATTTAAAAAAACCGGCCAAGAGCGTGTCAAACACGCCCACAAATAGGGTTTCGTAGTCAACATTTAAAATCAGGTTTTTCAGCATTACAAACTTATTTTTGTTGCTTGTTTGTTAGCAGCAGTATGATGACCAACCGCAAATAGAAAAACTCGATTTTTTCTGAAACCTTTAAGGGTACAATATCCGTTATAGTTTTCATTGTAACTTTAGATTGTAAGCTAGCTTCCATATTTATTTCAAATTTTTAGCAATTATACTTTAGAAGTTACAGCTGGAACAAATTATGGGTCAAAAACGCCCTTTTAAATGCAAATATCTCGTGACAGAAACATTTTAGTGACTTTGTTTCAAAGAAACCTCACCATAGTTTTAAAAGACCTATTCAACGATAATCCCCTACTCAATATTACAGAAAAAAAAAAACTTTTTTGCCCCCCTTTCACGTGTATGAGAGGGGGTCCAAAAAACATTTAATATAATTTTTTCTTAACATTTCTATATTTGGGTCAACACAATCTATCTTCTCACCAAGTTTCATGTCGATAGCTCTAAAACTGACGAAGATATAAGGGCGCGGCATACAGACAGACAGACAGACAGACAGACTTGACGAAACTATAAGGGTTTCTAGTAGACTACGAAACCCTAATAAACTGTATGGAGAGGTATACATGGACAAACATACTATAATACATTCTAAATTTTACACACTTTTCAGAGATATTTAGGGCGAGTAAAGAGGCTTGTAGGTTGAATTGATTGACTGTCTTTTATGAACGTGGTTAAAAATAAATAAAATCTTACCGGAGTCTTCGATAAATAACCAAACAGTTCAGCTAGGCCAGTAGTAAACAAATTGTACAATTTTACATCAGCCACTAAACAAGCACGACAAGAGTGAGAATTCAATTCATTCATGATGGGAAATACAGGCTTTTTAAGTTTAATCCACACTATTTTTATTCATAAAATGTTAAAAAAGTTAAAATAAACAAATATGTTGTATTGGTAATCGATCCAGCTGACAGTGCTGCAAACTCTCCAAAATATATTTTTGTTAATTCATTGTAAAGATAATTTTGTAATATCAAAACAAATTATGTAATAATTTTGAAATTTTTACATTGTGAAATTGCAAATAAAATGGAACCTAAACCTAACATTTGGTCTTTCAACAGAGCTCTTATTCATATTGAACTTTCATCGAATATATTTCAAATTATTATCTCAAAGATATGTAAAAAAAATATAATACTCTGCCTTTTTACGATAGCATTTGCAGTACTACCATAAAACGAACGTACCCTATTTTGAAGGTTAACAGTATATTTACGAAGTATGTTACAGCCTTTTCGAATGACAGTTTCAAAAAGAGAACTGCCCACAGATTACCCTATTTTCCGGGAGTGACAAACAAGCCGAAAGGAGGTCAAGGTACTCATAAAATCGAACAACTTTCCCCATGGAACATGGTTCGAAATATGAAAAGTAAAAATGGACAGCTGATCGGCGATTTTGTATGGGAGGGTCATACTTTTTTTAATATTTCGACCCATGTTTCATGGGGAAAAATGTTCAGTTTCATATGTACCTCCTTTTGGCTTGTTATACCCTTTTTGTTACTTCCTGTAGATAGTATTACAGGGTGTTGTATCCTGAGAAAAGAAAGATGACATAGACAAAAAATTGCTTACCTACCAAATACTTCATAGGGCGAACTAGTCCATTAAACTGAACAACTTTCCCCAAGGAATAGGTCGAAAAAAAAACTTACTCTCCCATACAATCTAATGCGGTCGAGTTCTGACACAATTTGAAGTTTGTTTTTTTTTACTTCCCTCTGGGAAAATTGTTCAGTATTATGGACTGGTTTACCGCTTTATAGCGGTAGTAACATAAAAACTCATTGAATCAAACTATTCTATGAAGCTGAACAACAGTCCCCTTCGAAATTAGTTCTGACTATTAAATAAATAGGATGAAATAAATAAAATGTATGAGATATTATTAATTCGACTATTGTCGTGCGTGTCGCATCGCACGGGCTACCTACAGCCGTTTACGCTCTGCCTACGCCGCATGGAATATAGGCGTGATATAGGTAGGTATGTATAGTGGTATGTAGGTATGTATGTATTCTTATATTGTTCAGTTTTCAAGGGCTGGTTCTCCTTTAGACTTACGTGCGGTGCGTGGCAGGGCGGGTTACGGTCGATATGGTACACATGTAGGTTTTGTCGTCAGAAATTGGTATTACGTCGTGTAATGGGTGGTTAATCAAGATGGTGTGGCAGGAAAATTATACAGTTGCATGCCAGTTATATAAAAAAATATTGCCAACCCCGCAAGAGACAAAGGCGTGATATGTGTGGGGATGTTGATATTCTAATCGGTACATGACTCGGTGCCTACATTGCAACAGGAATACCTACATCCATAGCAACTTATTGAAATCCATGAGGACGTACCCAGCGACAGCAATACATACATACCATAATGGTGCGTAGGTTTATCAAGTTAATTATAATACATAAATAACCATGTAGACATTCAAGGGCAAGTAAACAATGATTCATTTTCAGCCCATAGATCCCGTAGATCAATCTTGATAAAGTTTTAATAGGTAAAGTAAGTAAAAGTAATGTATACAAGGTCACTTGCTCTTGTTTGGCGTGATAGCTATCTGATATTAATGGGTCTTTCTCAAAGATGCCTAATTTTGTCATGAAAAAATGTTCTACTATTTCAATGACTTGTAGCAAGCTTGTAGCTCTTTCTCTTTTATAGCTAAAAATAATGAGTTTTTTTTAGTTTAAAATTTATACATTTCATCCTGAAAACCTTTCCGGAAACGCAATTGGGGTCAGGTTTCCGATTCTATCCCTGAAATATTTATTTCCAATTTTTTATCTCGATTTAATAAAAATAACCGCACTTGGAAAAAGAACATAATATAAATAAAACAAGTCATAGAACACTGAAAAATAATTTATTTCCCTAAAAAATCTTTCAATAACAATATTGTATTGGAAATCAATTATGAAGTTCCAACGTAGGTACATATTATTTTCAACAGTTGCTTATTCTTAATGCGCAGAGATTCATCAGTATTCGTCGTGGAATGGGTAATCAGGGTGGTGGGTGCTGAAAACAAAACAGAAATTATAGTTATCTACATACATATATCACGCCTTTATTCCTTGCGGGGTAGGCAGAGCGTCAACGGCCGTAAAAGTACGGTCGTTATCGCCACGTCTGACACATATTTGAGGGCCGTTTTAGCTATTGTCGTGTATCGCTATAGTGACAGGTTGTCAGCCTGTTGCCTAAAATTGCAATACACATGATACCCTCGAGTCCTTTAGTCGCTTCTTACGACACCCACAAGAAAGAAATGGGGTGATGCTATTCTAAGCCGGCATCACACGGCAATATATAGATTGTCTAATAGATGCATTATTCCAAACATCTATTATATTATTTTATTATATATTTGTATGAAGATACTCTACCCTTAACGAGCATGCCATCGACTCGATAGAAGAAGAAGAAGAACGGGTATAATTACAAGAGTTGAATAATCTTTATTATACTTTAACTGCCATTAATTAATATGCATGGTGATAATTGCACAATGCACATAATAATTTATAACACTGATAAAACCATACAATGCAAGTAAAAAAAAAAAAACAATTATAATTTGATTAAGAACCCATGTTCTAGGTATTCACCTTCAAAAATTATATATTTTTTTAAAGAATTATAGTGGAAAAATTCTTTTCTTTTATACATGCTAAAACTTACTCGCCCATGCTGCACAGCCGGCCGTTGCATTCGAGGGCAGCGATGGCCTGCATATCCTCGGGGGAAAGTTGGAAGTCCAGCACGTCGAAGTTCTGCGCGATGCGGGACTTGGTGACTAGGGCTTCCAATACCGGTATACCGGTATTAGTCAATACCGGGATCACGAACTTTTTTGACCTCTTTTCAGTACCGGTATTAAAAATCTAATACCGGGATTCCGGTATTGATGATTTTGATGTGTATTTGATTAAAAATTTACATTCATAAGTTCCTATTCATTCGCCTTTTCCTTCTTGTGTCTTTGTTAATTTGAACTCCTTGGCCCGTTTCGTCACACTTTCTACCTACTAGAGTGCCCGACACGCTCTTGGCCCGTTTCTTCACACTTTCTACCAACTAGAGTGCCCGACACGCTTTTGGTCCGTTTCGTCACAGTTTCTACCTACTAGAGTGCCCGACACGCTCTTGGTCCGTTTCGTCACACTTTCTACCTAGTAGAGTGCCCGACACGCTCTTGGTCCGTTTCGTCACACTTTCTACCAAGTAGAGTGCCCGACACGCTCTTGGTCCGTTTCGTCACAGTTTCTACCTACTAGAGTGCCCGACACGCTCTTGGTCCGTTTCGTCACACTTTCTACCTACTAGAGTGCCCGACACGCTCTTGGTCCGTTTCGTCACACTTTCTACCTACTAGAGTGCCCGACACGCTCTTGGTCCGTTTCGTCACACTTTCTACCTACTAGAGTGCTCGACACGCTCTTGGTCCGTTTCGTCACACTTTCTACCTAGTAGAGTGCCCGACACGCTCTTGGTCCGTTTCGTCACAGTTTCTACCTAGTAGAGTGCCCGACACGCTCTTGGTCCGTTTCGTCACACTTTCTACCAAGTAGAGTGCCCGACACGCTCTTGGTCCGTTTCGTCACAGTTTCTACCAAGTAGAGTGCCCGACACGCTCTTGGTCCGTTTCGTCACACTTTCTACCAAGTAGAGTGCCCGACACGCTCTTGGTCCGTTTCGTCACAGTTTCTACCAAGTAGAGTGCCCGACACGCTCTTGGTCCGTTTCGTCACACTTTCTACCTAGTAGAGTGCCCGACACGCTCTTGGTCCGTTTCGTCACAGTTTCTACCTAGTAGAGTGCCCGACACGCTCTTGGTCCGTTTCGTCACACTTTCTACCAAGTAGAGTGCCCGACACGCTCTTGGTCCGTTTCGTCACAGTTTCTACCAAGTAGAGTGCCCGACACGCTCTTGGTCCGTTTCGTCACACTTTCTACCAAGTAGAGTGCCCGACACGCTCTTGGTCCGTTTCGTCACACTTTCTACCTAGTAGAGTGCCCGACACGCTCTTGGTCCGTTTCGTCACACTTTCTACCAAGTAGAGTGCCCGACACGCTCTTGGTCCGTTTCGTCACAGTTTCTACCTAGTAGAGTGCCCGACACGCTCTTGGTCCGTTTCGTCACAGTTTCTACCTACTAGAGTGCCCGACACGCTCTTGGTCCGTTTCGTCACAGTTTCTACCTACTAGAGTGCCCGACACGCTCTTGGTCCGTTTCGTCACAGTTTCTACCTACTAGAGTGCCCGACACGCTCTTGGTCCGTTTCGTCACACTTTCTACCTACTAGACTGCCCGACACGCTCTTGGTCCGTTTCGTCACACTTTCTACCTACTAGAGTGCCCGACACGCTCTTGGTCCGTTTCGTCACAGTTTCTACCTACTAGAGTGCCCGACACGCTCTTGGTCCGTTTCGTCACACTTTCTACCTACTAGAGTGCCCGACACGCTCTTGGTCCGTTTCGTCACACTTTCTACCTAGTAGAGTGCCCGACACGCTCTTGGTCCGTTTCGTCACACTTTCTACCAAGTAGAGTGCCCGACACGCTCTTGGTCCGATTCAACCCACTTTCTAGCTCATCCAACCAAACTAGGAACAATCTCAACTAACCAAACTAGGAACAATCTCAACTAACCAAACTAGGAACAATCTCATCCAACCAAACTAGGAACAATCTCAACTAACCAGACTAGGAATAATCTCATCCAACCAAACTAGGAACAATTTCATCCAACCAAACTAGAAACAATCTCAACTAACCAAACTAGGAACAATCTCATCCAACCAAACTAGGAACAATCTCAACTAACCAAACTAGGAACAATCTTATCCAACCAAACTAGGAACAATCTCATCCAACCAAACTAGGAACAATCTCATCCTCACTTTCATACAAACACTACGAGAGACGAGTTTTAGCAGGCCTCACTTACTGACTGTATGGAGGACCTCTATAATTATGTTGGACTCTGGTGCGATTTCTAACAGTTGTTTGCTATACAGTGTGCCATATACAATGTTGCGCAACATCGTTCAAATGTTGCGCATCATGTCGTCACCGATCGCCGTAAGTGTTGTACCATCGAACGCGGCTCGAGTTCCTCTTTCAAACGACACCCCACACATGGGGCCCGCTAGGCCCGAATCTCATCCAACCAAACTAGGAACAATCTCAACGAAACAAACTGGGAACAATCTCAACGAACCAAACTGGCAGTACTATCGGCAGCACATGAACCTATCCCAAGCAAGGGATCATTACTCTGGTGTTTTCATACAAACACTACGAGAGACCAGTTTAAGCTGGCCTCACTCAACTTGATTTTAATTATTACACCGTAACGGTCCCGCAACACACAGATATTTTTATTGATTTATGTAATATATGCTGTCCTCATACTGGATAAATTATAAAAAACGGACTTGATGATGAATTACAAAAAAAAAATCACCCGAACCGTACTGGACACTGGACAGGAACAAGTAGGTCACTCGAAGTTAGTTCGCTCGAGTTTAGGTTAATGACATGTGTCACCGATCGCCGTAAGTGTTGTACCATCGAACGCGGCTCGAGTCCCTCTTTCAAACGACACCCCACACATGGTACCTACTGCTACCTACTACCGTACCGTACAAGGTTTTCCACTACTAATTTTTAATTTTTAAGTTTTAAGTTCTAAGTTCTAAGTTTTCGCGAGGCGAACGTGTCCGCGTGGCGAACACTATGCACCCACAACCTTTATCACATCGCAGAAAACATTTCGTTACCGCGTTTTAAAAAACTACTAGCGCCATCTAGTGTTTACATACGAAAATACTTTCGACTGTTGAAATGTGACTTTATTTCTACAGTAGACATTTTCTTAAACATTCCATTAATACCGTAATACCGGGATCCCGGTAATGAAGAAAATGATCCGGTATTCAATACCGGTATTGAAAAAGTCCGATATTCGAAAGCCCTATTGGTGACAGACTTCGGGATCACGATCAGACCACAGTTTAACGTGCCCTCCGAAGTACAGAAACTATGATGATAATAAAACACAACTTACTCGCCCATGCTGCACAGCCGGCCGTTGCACTCGAGACCAGCGATGGCCTGCATGTCCTCAGGGGACAGTTGGAAGTCCAGCACGTCGAAGTTCTGCGCAATGCGGGACTTGGTGACTAGGGCTTCCAATACCGGTATACCGGTATTAGCCAATACCGGGATCACGAACTTTTTTGACCTCTTTTCAGTACCGGTATTAAAAATCTAATACCGGGATTCCGGTATTGATGATTTTGATGTGTATTTGATTAAAAATTTACATTCATAAGTTCCTATTCATTCGCCTTTTCCTTCTTGTGTCTTTGTTAATTTGAACTCCTTGGCCCGTTTCGTCACACTTTCTACCAAGTAGAGTGCCCGACACGCTCTTGGTCCGTTTCGTCACACTTTCTACCTAGTAGAGTGCCCGACACGCTCTTGGTCCGTTTCGTCACAGTTTCTACCTAGTAGAGTGCCCGACACGCTCTTGGTCCGTTTCGTCACACTTTCTACCTAGTAGAGTGCCCGACACGCTCTTGGTCCGTTTCGTCACACTTTCTACCAAGTAGAGTGCTCGACACGCTCTTGGTCCGTTTCGTCACAGTTTCTACCTACTAGAGTGCCCGACACGCTCTTGGTCCGTTTCGTCACACTTTCTACCTACTAGAGTGCCCGACACGCTCTTGGTCCGTTTCGTCACACTTTCTACCTACTAGAGTGCCCGACACGCTCTTGGTCCGTTTCGTCACAGTTTCTACCTACTAGAGTGCCCGACACGCTCTTGGTCCGTTTCGTCACACTTTCTACCTACTAGAGTGCCCGACACGCTCTTGGTCCGTTTCGTCACACTTTCTACCTACTAGAGTGCCCGACACGCTCTTGGTCCGTTTCGTCACACTTTCTACCTACTAGAGTGCCCGACACGCTCTTGGTCCGTTTCGTCACACTTTCTACCTACTAGAGTGCCCGACACGCTCTTGGTCCGTTTCGTCACAGTTTCTACCTACTAGAGTGCCCGACACGCTCTTGGTCCGTTTCGTCACACTTTCTACCTACTAGAGTGCCCGACACGCTCTTGGTCCGTTTCGTCACACTTTCTACCTACTAGAGTGCCCGACACGCTCTTGGTCCGTTTCGTCACACTTTCTACCTACTAGAGTGCCCGACACGCTCTTGGTCTGTTTCGTCACACTTTCTACCTACTAGAGTGCCCGACACGCTCTTGGTCCGTTTCGTCACACTTTCTACCTACTAGAGTGCCCGACACGCTCTTGGTCCGTTTCGTCACACTTTCTACCTACTAGAGTGCCCGACACGCTCTTGGTCCGATTCAACCCACTTTCTAGCTCATCCAACCAAACTAGGAACAATCTCAACTAACCAAACTAGGAACAATCTCAACTAACCAAACTAGGAACAATCTCATCCAACCAAACTAGAAACAATCTCAACTAACCAAACTAGGAACAATCTCATCCAACCAAACTAGGAACAATCTCAACTAACCAAACTAGGAACAATCTTATCCAACCAAACTAGGAACAATCTCATCCAACCAAACTAGGAACAATCTCATCCAACCAAACTAGGAACAATCTCATCCTCACTTTCATACAAACACTACGAGAGACGAGTTTTAGCAGGCCTCACTTACTGACTGTATGGAGGACCTCTATAATTATGTTGGACTCTGGTGCGATTTCTAACAGTTGTTTGCTATACAGTGTGCCATATACAATGTTGCGCAACATCGTTCAAATGTTGCGCATCATGTCGTCACCGATCGCCGTAAGTGTTGTACCATCGAACGCGGCTCGAGTTCCTCTTTCAAACGACACCCCACACATGGGGCCCGCTAGGCCCGAATCTCATCCAACCAAACTAGGAACAATCTCAACGAAACAAACTGGGAACAATCTCAACGAACCAAACTGGCAGTACTATCGGCAGCACATGAACCTATCCCAAGCAAGGGATCATTACTCTGGTGTTTTCATACAAACACTACGAGAGACCAGTTTAAGCTGGCCTCACTCAACTTGATTTTAATTATTACACCGTAACGGTCCCGCAACACACAGATATTTTTATTGATTTATGTAATATATGCTGTCCTCATACTGGATAAATTATAAAAAACGGACTTGATGATGAATTACAAAAAAAAAATCACCCGAACCGTACTGGACACTGGACAGGAACAAGTAGGTCACTCGAAGTTAGTTCGCTCGAGTTTAGGTTAATGACATGTGTCACCGATCGCCGTAAGTGTTGTACCATCGAACGCGGCTCGAGTCCCTCTTTCAAACGACACCCCACACATGGTACCTACTGCTACCTACTACCGTACCGTACAAGGTTTTCCACTACTAATTTTTAATTTTTAAGTTTTAAGTTCTAAGTTCTAAGTTTTCGCGAGGCGAACGTGTCCGCGTGGCGAACACTATGCACCCACAACCTTTATCACATCGCAGAAAACATTTCGTTACCGCGTTTTAAAAAACTACTAGCGCCATCTAGTGTTTACATACGAAAATACTTTCGACTGTTGAAATGTGACTTTATTTCTACAGTAGACATTTTCTTAAACATTCCATTAATACCGTAATACCGGGATCCCGGTAATGAAGAAAATGATCCGGTATTCAATACCGGTATTGAAAAAGTCCGATATTCGAAAGCCCTATTGGTGACAGACTTCGGGATCACGATCAGACCACAGTTTAACGTGCCCTCCGAAGTACAGAAACTATGATGATAATAAAACACAACTTACTCGCCCATGCTGCACAGCCGGCCGTTGCACTCGAGACCAGCGATGGCCTGCATGTCCTCAGGGGACAGTTGGAAGTCCAGCACGTCGAAGTTCTGCGCAATGCGGGACTTGGTGACTAGGGCTTCCAATACCGGTATACCGGTATTAGCCAATACCGGGATCACGAACTTTTTGACCTCTTTTCAGTACCGGTATTAAAATCTAATACCGGGATTCCGGTATTGATGATTTTGATGTGTATTTGATTAAAAATTTACATTCATAAGTTCCTATTCATTCGCCTTTTCCTTCTTGTGTCTTTGTTAATTTGAACTCCTTGGCCCGTTTCGTCACACTTTCTACCAAGTAGAGTGCCCGACACGCTCTTGGTCCGTTTCGTCACACTTTCTACCTAGTAGAGTGCCCGACACGCTCTTGGTCCGTTTCGTCACAGTTTCTACCTAGTAGAGTGCCCGACACGCTCTTGGTCCGTTTCGTCACACTTTCTACCTAGTAGAGTGCCCGACACGCTCTTGGTCCGTTTCGTCACACTTTCTACCAAGTAGAGTGCTCGACACGCTCTTGGTCCGTTTCGTCACAGTTTCTACCTACTAGAGTGCCCGACACGCTCTTGGTCCGTTTCGTCACACTTTCTACCTACTAGAGTGCCCGACACGCTCTTGGTCCGTTTCGTCACACTTTCTACCTACTAGAGTGCCCGACACGCTCTTGGTCCGTTTCGTCACAGTTTCTACCTACTAGAGTGCCCGACACGCTCTTGGTCCGTTTCGTCACACTTTCTACCTACTAGAGTGCCCGACACGCTCTTGGTCCGTTTCGTCACACTTTCTACCTACTAGAGTGCCCGACACGCTCTTGGTCCGTTTCGTCACACTTTCTACCTACTAGAGTGCCCGACACGCTCTTGGTCCGTTTCGTCACACTTTCTACCTACTAGAGTGCCCGACACGCTCTTGGTCCGTTTCGTCACAGTTTCTACCTACTAGAGTGCCCGACACGCTCTTGGTCCGTTTCGTCACACTTTCTACCTACTAGAGTGCCCGACACGCTCTTGGTCCGTTTCGTCACACTTTCTACCTACTAGAGTGCCCGACACGCTCTTGGTCCGTTTCGTCACACTTTCTACCTACTAGAGTGCCCGACACGCTCTTGGTCTGTTTCGTCACACTTTCTACCTACTAGAGTGCCCGACACGCTCTTGGTCCGTTTCGTCACACTTTCTACCTACTAGAGTGCCCGACACGCTCTTGGTCCGTTTCGTCACACTTTCTACCTACTAGAGTGCCCGACACGCTCTTGGTCCGATTCAACCCACTTTCTAGCTCATCCAACCAAACTAGGAACAATCTCAACTAACCAAACTAGGAACAATCTCAACTAACCAAACTAGGAACAATCTCATCCAACCAAACTAGAAACAATCTCAACTAACCAAACTAGGAACAATCTCATCCAACCAAACTAGGAACAATCTCAACTAACCAAACTAGGAACAATCTTATCCAACCAAACTAGGAACAATCTCATCCAACCAAACTAGGAACAATCTCATCCTCACTTTCATACAAACACTACGAGAGACGAGTTTTAGCAGGCCTCACTTACTGACTGTATGGAGGACCTCTATAATTATGTTGGACTCTGGTGCGATTTCTAACAGTTGTTTGCTATACAGTGTGCCATATACAATGTTGCGCAACATCGTTCAAATGTTGCGCATCATGTCGTCACCGATCGCCGTAAGTGTTGTACCATCGAACGCGGCTCGAGTTCCTCTTTCAAACGACACCCCACACATGGGGCCCGCTAGGCCCGAATCTCATCCAACCAAACTAGGAACAATCTCAACGAAACAAACTGGGAACAATCTCAACGAACCAAACTGGCAGTACTATCGGCAGCACATGAACCTATCCCAAGCAAGGGATCATTACTCTGGTGTTTTCATACAAACACTACGAGAGACCAGTTTAAGCTGGCCTCACTCAACTTGATTTTAATTATTACACCGTAACGGTCCGCAACACACAGATATTTTTATTGATTTATGTAATATATGCTGTCCTCATACTGGATAAATTATAAAAAACGGACTTGATGATGAATTACAAAAAAAAAATCACCCGAACCGTACTGGACACTGGACAGGAACAAGTAGGTCACTCGAAGTTAGTTCGCTCGAGTTTAGGTTAATGACATGTGTCACCGATCGCCGTAAGTGTTGTACCATCGAACGCGGCTCGAGTCCCTCTTTCAAACGACACCCCACACATGGTACCTACTGCTACCTACTACCGTACCGTACAAGGTTTTCCACTTCTAATTTAAGTTCTAAGTTCTAAGTTTTCGCGAGGCGAACGTGTCCGCGTGGCGAACACTATGCACCCACAACCTTTATCACATCGCAGAAAACATTTCGTTACCGCGTTTTAAAAAACTACTAGCGCCATCTAGTGTTTACATACGAAAATACTTTCGACTGTTGAAATGTGACTTTATTTCTACAGTAGACATTTTCTTAAACATACGAAAATACTTTCGACTGTTGAAATGTGACTTTATTTCTACAGTAGACATTTTCTTAAACATTCCATTAATACCGTAATACCGGGATCCCGGTAATGAAGAAAATGATCCGGTATTCAATACCGGTATTGAAAAAGTCCGATATTCGAAAGCCCTATTGGTGACAGACTTCAGGATCACGATTAGACCACGGTTTAACGTGCCTCCAAAGCACAGAAACTATGATGATACAAAAATACAACTTACTCGCCCATGCTGCACAGCCGGCCGTTGCACTCGAGACCAGCGATGGCTTGCATATCCTCGGGGGACAACTGGAAGTCCAGCACGTCGAAGTTCTGCGCGATGCGGGACTTGGTGACCGACTTCGGGATCACGATCAGACCACGGTCGATGGCGTATCTGTGGAAACATAAATATGGAATCTTTCGTATTTCTGGAATTTTTGAAAGCTTAGGTAGTCATTGTTTTTTTTTTATGCAGGAATGACATTATGGATCAACGGTTTAGATGGAATATTGCTAGTTTATCTGTTGCCGTGTGATGCTGGCTTAAAATAGCATCACCCCAATTCTACCCATGGGTGTCGTAAAAGCGACGAAGGGTTGAACATCCAGGGTATGGGCCGCAGCGTTCCTTGTGAAAAAAACATCTTGTACTGTGCTCACCAATCCGCCTGTCAAGCGTAGTGAATACCTATGGCGTATTGCGTATTGAAATGGTAAAGGAAAGGCCCATGTCTATCAGTGGACTGTTATGTTGTGGCTGTAAAGGTAAAGCTTCTCTTACACATAAGTAAGTAGTACATCGTTTCTTACCTGATAAGCACTTGTGGTACAGTTTTATTGTACTTGTCAGCGACAGTCTTGAGTCTTGGGTCTTCCATAAGGCTGGGGTCACCAGGCTTGGCCCAGGGTCTGTCTGGGGATCCCAGGGGGGAGTACTTAAGGTATACAGACGAAATTAGAACTTCGTTTCTTACCTGATAAGCATTTGTGGTACAGTTTTATTGTACTTGTCAGCGACAGTCTTGAGCCTGGGGTCATCCATGAGGCTGGGATCACCAGGCTTGGCCCAGGGTCTGTCCGGGGATTCCAGGGGGAGTACTTAAGTTATACAGACGAAAATAGACCTTCGTTTCTTACCTGATAAGTACTTGTGGTACAGTTTTCTTGTACTTGTCAGCGACAGTCTTGAGTCTGGGGTCATCCAAGAGACTGGGATCACCAGGCTTGGCCCAGGGTCTGTCCGGGGATCCCAGGGGGGAGTACGCGGTCACGGCGATGCCTTGCGACTTGCAGTAGTCGATCAGCTTTTGCTGGTTCAGGTATGGGTGGACTTCAATCTAAAACAATGTGGTCAATCAGTTGAAATAAAAACTTTTTATTGATTTGATTGGATCTCTCATACGTTAGGTCGTAAGAAGCGACTAAGGGATTTTGATGTGCATTGCTATTTTAGGCAACAGGCTGACAACCTGTCACTATGGTGATACACGGTTTTGTGAAGGACTTTAAACTTTTGTCAGACGTGTTCTAAATGGCTGCTTTTTACAAGCGTTCTCGAAATAATAACCTCACCTGTTGTACAGCGGGCCTGATCCTGGCAGCTTGAAGGATCTTCTGAACCTGCCGCTTGTTGAAGTTGGAGACACCGATGCTCCTCGTCAGCCCCTTGTCCACCAGCGCCTCCATGGCCTTCCATGTGTCCAGGATGTCCACTGGCGACGGGATGGACTTGCCATCGTCATCTCTGGGGTCCAAGTTGTCTCCCTCCTGTTCGTTTAAAAAATCATCATCATCATCATCTTCCTCATAAATTAAATAATGAGAAAATTGAAAAATACATCAGCGACCGCCGGGACTTGAACACCAGGGTCCGCTAGGCGCCCGTAGCTCAGTCGGTAGAGCGGTGGAACGGTGATCCACAGTCCCGGGTTCAAGTCCCGGCGGTCGCTGATGAATTTTTCAATTTTCTCATTATTTAATTTATGAGAATAATATTGCGCTGTGAGTGCATTGAAAATTCCAATACATCATCTTCCTGCCCTTATACCAGTTACTTGGGGTCGGCGCAACACGTTTTGTTGAACACAAAATACTGAGTGTAATATAAAGGGTAGGTATAACAAGCCCATAGGTCTAGCTACTCATGAAACTGAACAACTTTCCCCACGAAACATGGGTTGTTTGTTATATGAAAAAAATAGACCTACCATTATAAATCGATCAGCTGATCGGCGATTTTGTATGCGGGTCCAATTTTTTTCATATTTCCACCCATCTTCCATGGGGAAAGTTGTTCAGTTTCATTAGTACCTTGACCTCCTTTCAGCTTGTTATATTCTTTTTTTACTCCTTGTACGAGTATATCTTGACTTTTGAAAACTGACAAAATGGATAGACTTCGATTTGCGAGTCGAAGTATCAGGTTTTATCCATACTAATGTTATAGGTAAATACGAAAGTGTGTTTGTTTGTTTGTTTGTCCTTCTTTCACGTCACAACCGAGCTCAACCGAGCGACATCATATAGTTTTTTTTTGGTGTGCAGATAATTAGTAAATGTCGTAAAAATATCCTGAGACTAGGCAGTCTCAGAATAGGTACGAGTAAGATTGCGAGTAAGTATAAATATAATTGGTAAGTAAGTAGTACTCGCAAAATGCGTTCTCTGAGAAATTAACACTGTGGTTTTTAGCTCACCTTGTAAGCCTGAGGCCAGTGAATCAGGTACAGATCCAGGTACTCCAGGCCAAGGTTCTGCAGCGTGGTCCTGACCGCCCCCTCCACCAGGTCCGGCCGGTGGAACGTGCACCACAGTTTGGAGGTGATGAAGAGGTCCTCGCTGTGTGAGAAATATTCATTTGATCATGAGAACTACTACCTTACGGGTTACGTTATCTTATATTAAATACTTTCAACCTTGGAGGAACACAGGCCTGACATCTTTTAGGCACGTGTTTCTCCAAACTTTTAATAGTGCGAAAGTTTCGATTACTTTACAGCAATTACAGCATCTCGTACGTACCTACATACTTACCTACATCAAGAAAAGTTGATGCAATATCTGACTGAAACTGATTCGTTCTATTCGTGACTGGTGATGCCTCGATAGCAACCAAAATATCCATATTTTTAAAATTCTTGAGTTGCTCAGCAATTTCTTGAGAGTAAATCATTGTGGTGCGTAGCGTAGGTAATAAATAAGTAAAGTATGTGAAAATTAATTATAATATCTAGATGGTTTCATAGTTTTTAATAGTTATGATAACTAAAATAACCATGTCTACATTCAAGGTGAAGTAAACAATGATTCATTTTCAGCCCATAGATCAATCTTGATAAAGTTTTAATAGGTACTTGATAGGTACAAGGCACAGAGTAACTTATATATTGTAATTGGACATATAACCCTTTGTAAAGAAAAACCTGAGAGAAAAGCCACCATAAAAATATCATGATGTCATGATGACTCAGAGCTATAATTAACGAGGACTTTCTGCTCCCGAATGGAGGTGTGTTGTGTAGCTCCCCCTCACAGCCTGCCACATGTACCCCTGCCCTTGAAGGGGGCTACACACCTCATAGCCTGAGCCTGCCACACAAAATCTATTATAGAGGAATGCCTTCATCACAAGTTATAGTTTTCCAATCATTGTTAAGTTGTTACCGTTTGACGACGCCTTCATCAAACTTGGCTTTCAGCGCTTCCTTGACCTCCTTCTCGTTTCCGTAGATGTGGATCCTCGCCTTAAGCTCTTACCGTTTGACGACGCCTTCATCAAACTTGGCTCTGAGCGCTTCCCCGACTTCCTTCTCGTTTCCGTAGATGTGGATCCTCGCCTTAAGCTCTTACCGTTTGACGACGCCTTCATCAAACTTGGCTCTGAGCGCTTCCCCGACCTCCTTCTCGTTTCCGTAGATGTGGATCCTCGCCTTAAGGTCTTACCGTTTGACGACGCCTTCATCAAAATTGCCTTTCAGCGCCTCCCTGACCTCCTTCTCGTTTCCGTAGATGTGGATCCTCGCCTTAAGCTCTTACCGTTTGACGACGCCTTCATCAAACTTGGCTCTGAGCGCTTCCCCCACCTCCTTCTCGTTTCCGTAGATGTGAGCGCGGTCGATGTGCCGGTGGCCGACCTGGCTGGATCCTCGCCTTAAGCTCTTACCGTTTGACGACGCCTTCATCAAACTTGGCTTTGAGCGCTTCTCCAACTTCCTTCTCGTTTCCGTAGATGTGGATCCTCGCCTTAAGCTCTTACCGTTTGACGACGCCTTCATCAAACTTGGCTCTGAGCGCTTCCCCGACCTCCTTCTCGTTTCCGTAGATGTGAGCGCAGTCGATGTGCCGGTAGCCAACCTGGCTGGATCCTCGCCTTAAGCTCTTACCGTTTGACGACGCCTTCATCAAACTTGGCTCTGAGCGCTTCCCCCACCTCCTTCTCGTTTCCGTAGATGTGAGCGCAATCGATGTGCCGGTAGCCGACGTCGATCGCGTCTTTCACCGCCTGCGTCACCTGCCCGGGTTGGGACTGGAAAGAAAGGCAACATGAAGTGGATAAAAAACATACCTATTCTATAATCTAATTCCTAGAAGAAAAGGACCCGAAATGGCAAAATTATTGTGGCTTTTTTCATATTACATGACATTTGACAACAATGTTGCCATTTCGAGTCCCCTTCTTCTATAAATCAGGTAGTAATTTTATGTCATAAAACACAACTTAAAACTAGGGTACAAAATGTCATCCAGTTATTTTGTCGCTTTTCTAAAACTGTTTTAGGTACTACTTAAAAAGTTTACCCACGTATAATTTTATTTAACTGACAATGTTTTATTTTATTTGTTTGTCACTGTCACTTGTCTTTTATATCGATATCTTTTTTAATTTAATTTAGGTAATAAATTACAAACGTGGTAAGCTGGATAGTTCAAAATAAACAATTTTCCTAAGGGTCAAATTTCAAACTAAACTGAGGACCAACTTGCTTTTGGTGTTTTCTTTTTTATGTTTTAAACCGTCGTTCGTAAGATATATCAAAATATGAAATAAAAGAGTCTTCTCTACATAAAAAGATTTTTTTTTTTATTATGAGACTGTACAAAGAACATACTGTAGAACCTGTACAATAAAAATTAACTACCTACTTACCTATATGTTTTTATTAAAGTTTAAAAAACTAAATGTGCTGAAGTACACCTGTATTGTAGACCTATTCCCAGGGGAAAATTGTTCAGTTTCAGGGGCTGAATAAACATATTGATTTCAGCATTTTTCTTCACCTAATTTTATAATTACCTATAATACTGGGTAGGTACAGTACAAAACATGCTATAAACGTCAAGAAGATGATGGTGTGGTGGATGATAATTTTAGCCTTGAGCCTTTGACTGAATAATTGTTTGCTGATAATTTATTAACGCTCATGAAAATGTTTCAACAATCCCATGTTTTACAATCACTTGGCCTTCATATTGTTTCAAACTTTGCGTGATATTATGGTAAGGCAATCGAGCCAAATTAACACGGGAGGTGCTAATTATTCAGTCATTCATTGGCGTATTTCAGATATTTAACAATAAATAACAAGTAAGTTCACAGGGAGTACCAAAAAGGGTATAACAAGCCGAAAGGAGGCTAAGGTAAACCTGAACAAACTTTCCTGGAACGTGGGTCGAGATATGAAAAATATGTACCCCATACAAAATCGCCGATCAGCTGATTGATTTCCAATAGGAGGTCCAAACAATTTTCTCCTATTTTGACCTATGTTTCATGGGGAAAGTTGTTCAGTTTCATAAGTGCCTTGACTTCATTGCAGCTTTTTGTTACTCCCTGTATACTGTTTGTTACTATTATTATTATTGGTAAATATATGAAATACCTAATTAGGTACTTGTTATTTATTGGTAGGCTTTTCTATTCTTAAGAAAACCAAATGAATGTGGGTCAATAGAACAAGGACCCTTCAAAATTGTTCAATTTAACGTCAAAACTATCCTCAGCTTTTTTTATAACTAACTAGTAAGAATAAAAAATAAATTTCAATTCAATTTTATCGTTCAACGGGGCAATAGGTACCTATACCTACAGGTAACTATAAAATATGCAAGAATATGCAACATAAAAACCTGTAGCAGTTATTGATAAACAAATAATGAATATTGTTTATGAGCAAGGAGTAGGCATTTGATAACATTCCTAAGTTATTCATCGCATAATGAACAAGTTACCATTTAATCTGAACTTATACAGAAATAAAAAATAACTACTATTTTTTAAGGGTTGAACCAGTCCATGAAACTGAACAACTGACCCCAAGGAACATAGGTTGAAATGTGAAAAAAAAATTGTATCTCCCATGTTTTATACCTATGAGCGGGAGGGCCAAAATAAGGTTACTTTTAATTAACTGACTGACTTTGTTCTAGGTTCTAGGTACTTAAAAAACTGAACAACTTTTATTCGAAACTTTTCTTCGAAATATGAAAAGAAAATATCCTTCCATACAAATCTATGGAAGGTCCAACTTTTTTAATACTTCGCGATGATTAGTAGAACACACCCACAATATTATTGTACTTAATTAAAATTAACCTAACATTACCTATCATATTTCCACCTATGTTTCTTAGGGAAAGTTGGTCAGCTTCATGGGCGAGTTTACCCCTAAAATAATTGTAGTTATTTTTATGCCTTAAATCATTTGATGAAGGTACCGGCATTATTAATTCGGGCATGAAGGTATTATCAAGGAAGCCATACCTTAATTCCTATTTATTATTATTCCGAAATTCCTTTGAATTTATCAGTAAAATACTCACTTTCCACGTCCCGAGTCCCAAAACAGGACACGTCTGTCCATTGTTGAAGGTTATGACTGGCACTTTGGCTACCATTCTTCACGATACTCGATTAGTTAAGTTATAAAACACGGGAGTACCTACGCAATCCTCACGCTATGAGCTGCCGTGGAAAACTGCCGGCCGGCGCTACCGTAGGCTATTTTTATATACCCAGACTAGTTATAGTACTGACTTCGCTTGCCTTGTATGATTTCATCAACCTAAAGTGGAAAGCCTGCAGGAATTTTTCCGTGGCTTAATGATTTTGTTTCCTGATTTTTGTAATTCTTTTGTACACTAACCCAATTATCACATTATATAATGCGACTTTAGTGCATCTAATCACGGGTAGATTTGTATTAAAATGGCAATAATAAACAGACCAACAAAAAGCAAAGTAGGTATTGTGTTTTAGTTTGGACTAGCGGCCCGTTAGCAATTTTTTTCACCCGCTGCTTGCAACTCATTTTTCCGCTGGAAAAAGACATTTCTTTAGCATGACGTGTTGTACTTATAAAACTCATAAAACTTACACTTGAACCAACCTACCTATTACAAGAAACTGCATCAAAATCCGAAAAAGAAATAGGTAAGCGAATTTCAAGACAGACAGACAGAGAAACTCAATAGTGACTTAATTTTTTAGTATGTACCTACCTATTGATAGATACATGAGTTTGACAAAAAACATACAAAAATAACCTAGGTAACATACCTAGGCAGGTACCTACAACAAACGTTATTGTTCTTAGGTTGTTTGTTTTGTAGGTAGGTATAATGTTTTGTCAAAAGTACTTTATTACAAGATACTTCCAACTAGAGTATTACATAAGTCAAAATATTAATTAGATACATAATTTATCAGCACAAGCTTCGTCAAATGGGAACCAAAATGTACCTATACTTTCAGCATCACGCGTCGTCATGTTTTGAAAGGCGTTACCTATGGGTACAACATTTCTATAATAGGTACCTACAAGATGTAAAAAAAATAACTGCAAATATTTTAAGTGGTGAACCAGCCCATGAAACTGAACAACTTTCCCCCAACAAACAAAAATCGAAATAGGAACAAGATTTTTGATCTCCCATAAAAATTAACTCGGTTATCTTGGTACATTTTGAATGGAAGAGCAGATTTTATTTCATATTTCCGCCTATTTTCCTTGAGGAAAGTTGTTTAATTTCATAGACTTATTCTATTCACTTCACTTATTCATTCTTAAAATATTTGAAGTAAATTTTTATACACCTTTTTTCTAATAAAAATAAAGAAAAACTAATAAAAATAAATACCCTGTTGACTTTAATTTGCAAATAATAAAAAGAATGCCGGGCACCCCCTACCTATATTTCTTGGGGGAAATTGAGCAGTTTCACGAAAGTATTTTTTACACCCGGTATAAGCTAGGATGAGGATGCAAAATAAATGTTTCACATGAATGAATCACTTATTAGCCCAGCCAGCCAGACATTTTTAATAGCGGAAAAATTGTGACCTTGATTTGTTTATCAATGGCATCGTACTTAGTAGGCATTTCAGAATCTTCTTGATAAAGTGACGTAATAATGTATTGTGACGTAACTTTACTCATTTTAAAATTTGGCGCACGCATTGTTTTATGTTATCAATCAATTAGAGGATATTACTACCTATTATCAACCACAATACAGAGTGGGACAAAGGCATACGGGCATTTATTCAAACTTTTGTGGTGATTTTATACATTCATCGATACCTACGAACAAGGGCACAGAAAATTGAAAAAACAAATACCATATGAAAATAATAAAATAAAAGCTGTTCCATCCGATTATGCCCGCCATACCTACATTACATTTTGTAATGTAAGTAACTTCTTTTGGTAAATAGAACTTTGTATGTCATAGGGAAATGGTAAACCACTCCATGAAATAAAACTGAATAACTATCCCCACGGCGGCGGGTCCAAATTATTATTACTATTTTTTATTAAAAAATAAACTAATAACGAACTTCCATACAAATTGTTTTACCCGGCTGAATCAGTTTGTATGGAAGCGTATTTTTTAACATTCTGACCTATTTCTTGGGGAAAGTTGTTCAGTTTCATAGAGAATAATTGGTAGACAATAATTTTGTCATGTTATCTTTCATTTCACAGAGTTCAACACCCTGTGGCTTGGAGACGTCCAGCGTTCCTAAAGACTTTTCCTGGCGCGAAAAATGTTAATTTTGTGTACCGACCTTTACAAACGAATAACTTTGTGTCAAGTAAAAGGGTATGTTCGTTTCATCGTTACCTGTCAAGCTGTCAAAATAGCGATCGATTGTACTTTGTGTCCTTCGGTTGTGTTTATGTTTTTTCCTGTATTATAAACGAAATTAACAGTAATGATGGTTGAAATTAGTTAATAACTTTCACAATGGATAAGTCTGATCCTCTGACACTGAAAGTCTGCCGAGCTTGCTTGTCTGCAGACGTTAAATTGTTCAATCTTCATCAAGTTGGTTTAGCTGATACTTTTGGGTATTTTACCCGAAATCCGGTGAGTTTTCGATTCAATTATAACTTCAGGAACTAATTATAATAACAAGGAAAGCTATGAATAGGATATCTTAGTAAATATATGCTTGTAAATGCATTTAAAAGCCATATTAATCTTGAGCTTTATGGGCCAAAGGAGTCCTAAACAATTTTATTTACTGTCTGGGATTTTGCTGAGTTATACGTACATTATGTACTTCAGACGTACAATACATGGTAAAAAACAGCCTAAGTGCGAGTCGAACTTGCGCAGGAAGGGTGCTGGACCATTTTGTATAAAAATTACTTAAAAGTCACTCTTAATTTTTATTTTATTTTACTTTTTATTATTTCTGTCTTTGTTTTATGGAATATGGCATCTGTGAAAAGTTTATGAGAGCCTGGTCACAGACAGACAGACACAAAGTCTCAGTAATAGGGTAGGTACTGTCTAGGTAGGGTCATTGCGCCCGTTGGCGACCGATTAGTCGACTTCCCAACTTTGCACCACGATATTAATATGAAGGCTTCATATTTGAAGGTTGTTTTTTTTTGTGAGCATAGCAGATATAATCAAGATATTCTTTTCGAGAAGTATTAGCGAAATAGTGTAACAGTTTAATTTAAAAATAATTTTGAACCGAAAAGTACCCAAAGAGTCAGATAGCGACCGCTTTTTTCAGATAGCGACCACGTGTGCGTCAGATAGCGACCGCTCGTTTTACTATCGTTATTATGGGCATATTAACCATTATTTAATAAAAAGAAATTACTTTTGCACATTTCTCATATATATTGAACAATCCTTTTTAAATCTACACCTAAAGTTGTACCTATCTAGACATGATTAAAAACTTAACAATATTTCATAGTGCCAAACAGGTGTCACAGCAATGACTACTGCTGACTTTGCTGCCTCACAACCCTTGCCGACGCTGTTTATTACATTTTGTTGTCTCCAAAGCCTCAGCGTGAACCAAAGAGGCATCAAGACCTCGCTTCAGCGCGCATTTGTAGGGTACCGATCCTAGCTAGGTCAATGCGTAGTTTCTGATACTGAGGAGGATCAACTATTTCTACTTCATTGATGCAACCGCCAAGGACCCAGCCCGGTTCTAGCTCTCAAGGTCACACCGCACCATAACTGTCCATGCCTCATACCTTGATGCTCATAAACACTACCCTTGCCTGTACCAATCACGCCAGCGCGCAATGTTAGGGGTGTTCAGCTCCATCCGCAAACTCGACCAGCAGGATCTGTCTTACGCAGCAACTGGGCATGAAATTCCACCCTCGGTTAAGGTGGGCTTTAGTGGACAAACATCGAAGGGAGCTCAGGAGACAGGTCTTTAGATATGCGCGGACGCTAGAGCACATAGACCGACGGTCTTCGAGTCCCTAGCAAAAGCTAGCAGGAATTCCGGTTGTCGCTACTTCACGGTGCTACAAAGTATCGGTCTTGGAACTTCCTGATTCACTTACACAGTACGACCCACGATGTACCAAGAGCGACCCATAAATATTGCACAAAGACTCTTGTCGGCCAACAACACACAGCAGAAGTACATAAGCTCTCTATCCTTGGCAATTATTTTCTTCATTTTATGGCGAGTCCTTTCTGGTCTCCTGTATTCACTTCGCTCTGTTGAAGGTATTTTCGTCAGTCACGTCGCAGGAGCTCATCAAGCCTCTAGCCTTCTTCCATTTTTCTAGAACCCTTGGGTGTTTATATTGGCCACTGTATTGCCTTTATAGTCTGCAGGCCTAGTTGACTATGACTACCCAGGCTACTTGCGCCAGGCAAACTGGTGTGGGTGCACCAAACGCAGATCTTTTTCACCTACCATTTTTAAACGGGTATCTATGACGTCATGCAACTGCTCAACCCAACATGAAATTTGAAGGATGTGAGAGCAGCACAGCCTGATTCAACCACTGCCAGCAATTATGTAAGACACAGCTCGAGAATCTGCCAACGCAAGCTACCCTGAAGAATTATAGGCCCAGTTTTACGCTAGCGTGGAGGCATAAGTGTATGGCACAGAAGTGATGGTGCTGGGCTTTAGGTAAGGTATGGAAGTTCTGGTGCAATGTAAAAGTGATCGTTGTAATCAGGTGGGTTCGCGGCGGTCCTCCTCCTCGCGTCGTAATCCTCATTACTGAGGGTCGTGATTCCCCCGATGGGAAATTATTTTCTCGTTCACGATGCTCTTCCATCGCTGCCTATCTTTGGCAGCATGCAGCGCAACGTGCAGCTTGGTGTCCAGTGCCGAGCGTATCTGGTCAGACCACCTGGTAGGACTGCGACCTCTTGGTCGTTTGCCATCAACTTTCCCGGTGATCATCAGTTGTTCCAGGTTGTGTCCATCTTTTCGCGCGATGTGGCCAAAGAATTCCAGAATCCTTCGTAGACAAATAGTGGAGAGCCTAGTTTTGATGTTGAGCTCATGAAGGATAGAGACATTAGTACGGAGAGCAGTCCACGGGATTTGTAACATCTTTCTCCAGCACCACATATCGAAAGCGTTAATGCGGTCACGGTCAGCCTTTTCAACGTCCATGTTTCGGCGCCGTAGCTGAATATGGAAAACACGAGAGTTGACTTACTTTATCTTTGTCTTACGAGGTATATTTCGGTCCTTCAATATTCGCTGTAGCTGTGACATTGCAATTTTGGCCATACCGATACGCCTCCTGACTTCTTTTTCGCAAGAGCCTATTGCTGATGGTAGTGCCTAGGTAGGTAAAGTCATCCACCTTTTCAAGGAGAGCGCGCCTGTTAACTGAAGCGAGTTAGTACGGTCTACCATCATTACCTTTGTCTTAGAATGGTTGATCTTGAGACCAAGTTCCAGGCTGATTCTTTCCATTCTATCAAGGAGGTCACCCATTTCAGCTTCGCTTCGGTAGCCAGAGTGAAATAAAATACCCCTGTATCCAAAAACATTGCTTTTACATGGCAGGACCCTTCTCCCTTAAGGCAAGGACTGTGTGGAGGTCAGTAAGAAGTGAGAACTTCCTGCTTCTTCGTTGTCTCCAAAGCCTCAAAGTGAGTAAAAAAGCAGCGAAGCAGCAGCACTTGCTGCCCTACTGTGATGAACTACTTTACAAGACCCAACTCCTGAGAGAGTCCAACAAATTATAATTATACGCTATAAGGAGTCTCTCTGCCAACACTTTGCTGCACAACAAAAACTGGGTTGAATTCTCTGGACAATGAGGAATTTGAATGCTCAGCTCAAAGTGCACCGAAGTCACTCAGACCCCTAGCCTAGGGCGTACATCTTCTCCACGCAGCTGACCCGCACGTACTGGAACCTCACCCCAGGCATTTATGACATTACGAAATAGCTCTGATTGAAGAGTGAAGATTTAGGTGGCGTGTATAGACCAGGACAGCCCAAAAAAACTCTGCCTGTACTTCTGGCACAGCTCGAGGAAGGCAAGTGGGTACGGCTGGTGCTCTTTACATATGTCCATAGTGCACGATCCAACAGAAACGAATACGAAGTGGAAACAGGTCCTCTACTTCAGAACGCGGAAATTATATTAAAAGCGAACAGGGTCCATGAGATGCTGTTGGCGGGGCGCGCGGCGTCCCATACTGTTTTATTTAGTTAAAGCGCGTTCCAAGACAAAGAGCCTAAGAGTAGCAGTATAATAGGCTAGTTAAAGACATTTGTAAAAACCTATCAAAGGGCCAACAAAACAGTGCAAGAGCAAAAGTGGTGGTCGCTAAGTAACGTAAAAAAAAATTTGAGTCTGATAGCGACCGTCTATTTTTCATACATTTTTGAGGCGGTCGCTAACTAAACACGGTTTTTAGCATGTACTAGTTAGCGACCACTCAACTAAATAACTGTTCCAAAATCGGTCAAATAATCATTTTTTGACGGTCGCAAACTAACTACGCTATAAAAAACGTCTATAAGAATTGATTAATGTTGAAAGAATCAATACTTTATTAAAAGATAACCTAGAAAAAAATAAACTTTTTTTCAAGCATCGTATTAGATAGCGACCGGCCGGTCGCTATCCATCATTTTTCTAAAAATTGCGTGCCCATTCGCGACCATCTAATAAATCATAAATTTACTTAAAAATAACACGAAATTATCGTTAAATTAGATACTTTACTAAAGTATCAACACCATAAAGCCGTTATAGTTGTAAAAACTAGACGAATACCTGAAAATTTCACTTTTGAAGTGGCACGTGGTCGCTATTTTTTTGGTTGGTTTTCGGTGTGTTTTCAAGGGCAGAGCGACTGGCAAAATGGATGATTTATTTGCGGTACATTGGTGAGGTTTAATGAACAGATTTGAATAGGCGTAGATTCTACAGTTATCCTTGTCCTGTTTAAGCCACACTTTTTTACAAGGAGTGAAATATAACTCTTATTATTGCAATATTACTGAGATCAGACCTGGAAATGGTCGCGAACTAACGCATGGTCGCGAACGGGCACAATGACCCTATGTCATCCTAAAAACACCTCTATAAAATGGGGTGGCATAGCTGACATTCAAAAAAAGATTTGCTTTTGGCCAGACTAGACTTTTTCTTGTTAATCTGGTAAAAAATATTAGATCATTTTCAATTTTGAAACTTAAACCAAAATAATAGTAAAATGAATTGAACTTTATAGGTGGATTTGTCTGACGGTTTTCCACAATATGTGTGCTACTACTGCCGAGCACAGTTGCAGAAATGTACTGAGTTCCAGGACAAGTGCCGAGATGCTCACTTCTACTTGCAAGAGATATACATACAACAACTTGTGGTAAGAAAAAGAAAACATTATCTATAGGTGTAAAAAAATCAACTGCAAATATTTTATGGGTGAACCAGCCCATGAAACTAAACAAATTTTCCCAAGGATCATAGATCAAAATATGAACAAGACTTTTGAAACCCTAGAACCAATTTATACCCTTTAGATTGACTTTATCTATTTCCATATTAGGTATTTCAAAATCATAATTAGCTTTTAATTATGTTGAAAGACTTCAATTGATTAATCATTCACAAATTTTATAAAACCTCAATTTATTTATTTATTATTATTGTAAACCAACCCCAAATGGTGGGATAAGGTTGAATAAGGGTTAATTAAATTAAGAAATGATTGAGAAGAATTTTAAATACAAGATTAGTTAAAACTGTTAAAAAAATAGCAAATATGCCTGCTATGCGTAGAACTGTAGACATGATCTATGTATGTTTGCATGTATTTTTATCAAGTTTTCATAATAGAAACTTTATACGAAAACCTGTGTTTAGTTTTCGTATAAAATGGGCGCGCGGTGCTGGCAACACTGTCCTGTCATTCACGTCCTCTGCCGTCGCTCGCTTGGTTGATGCGAATTGTAATTATAAATGGTGTAATTTAGTGTGCTTTCGGTGTTCTCGTGTGGTTTTCCCTGTTCGGTGGGGAAGAGAACCAAGTGTATTTGGTTCCGGCGCTTTGATTGTCAGTCGGTTCGATAACCACGCGGCCGTCGGAAAAAATAACCTTACTTTTAGTCACCCGCGCGTCCAGTGTCCTTTGGTTCGCGTATTGTACAGTAAAACGTGTTGCTGTCGCGAGCAGTGGTGTGCGGAGAAATCTTTGTTACTGTGTGTTAAACATTATTTGATGTCGAACTATGAACAATAGTACTCAAGTGCTTGTGAAACTTGTTGACGGAGTACCACGCGAGCTGGTGCCCGGGTACAGTAAGTCTAGTACCTAAGTCCCAATCCAAAAGTCTTCCTCAAACCTGATACCTATTTTTCCTGTCAAAACTAGACTTACAAGGAAACGACGGCGTCATCGTTCGCTCGGTAAGCAATTGTTGCTGGGCCCTGTTTAAGTAGATTTTGGACACAAGAATTTCTCGGCCGGAAACTTTCCGGAACAAAATTCTCTCATTAAATTTATTTTACTTAGCTATAGTAAAGAGCACTACGAATCGTAGTCAAATGTTGTTCCGAGGCTGATCGACCATTTAGTTTTAGATTTTAAGATAACTTTAATTTGCTTCCACTGCGCTAAGATCAGCTTCGAATCAAACATTTTTGGTAGCAGAGCGTGGTTGCTTTATTGCAACATAGTTAGCCGTAATTTAGTATTAAGCGTGTTTTTTATATTACCCACATATTTTATTAATTTTGGAAAATGTTGTTTCGGTTTTTTTTGTGACTGTATTGTTTGCCTAGTGAACGGTATCTTATCGGTAAGGTCTAGGCCAGTCAACTAACATTTATTTTGTGGTATTTGTTTATTGGTTTTTCGTTTTTATTAAGTCGAGTGTGTAAACGTTGGTACCATGGCTCCCTCGATCGCCAGGTATAAGGCTGCTATAAAGACAGAATTAAGGTGGTTTACTACCACAGCGGCAATGATCGGCCGCGAGGACCGGAGGACGCGCTCTTGAAAAGTGCACTACAAGCAGATGAACGGGTTCGGGTTGTGTCGGAACACCTCACAGAGTGCCTCATGCTTGAGGAAGCTCCTAACCCTGAAGATAAGGAGCTGGTTGAGGGCGATGTAAGCCAGTGCTTGAGCTGGCACAGGACATTGCGCAGGCAGCTGCGGACATATCTAGGCGACGTGACGGAAAGGAAAAGCCATTCCGTGGTAAAGTGGGACAAGGATTACAGGTGCCTCTTCCGCCTGTTACGGTTCCAGTCTTTGCAGGCGATTACGCCGACTGGCCGGCGTTTGAGGACCTGTATAGCAGTGTGGTCCACACACGGACGGACATAACGCCGGCGTACAAGATGGCTCAGCTGATGTCCAGGCTACATGGAGAGCTCATGAATTGCTGACGCATTTGGCTGTCTCGGATAGCAATTATGAGGTGGCGTGGAAGATCCTTACCGACCGGTATCGGAACAAGCGCCTGATTGTAGACAGGCTGTTAGACCAGTGGCTGTCAATACCAACCATAACGCGAGGTACGGACCTCCGCGAGAAAATCTTCCACCCAGTCAGTGTCGCGGTCAGCGCACTAGAGCGACAGGGTTTGCCAGTGGCGGGCTACGGTTATATCTTGGTCCACACAGTGCTTCGCCGCCTGCCGAGCGAAATGGTCGCTCGATTCGAGCAGCTCCATGGGGCAAGTCCTCGGACCACCTCCCGACCTACGAGGATCTGAAGTCGTTCCTCGAGGCCGAAAGCAGGCGAGTGGACGTCCAGGCTGGTGAAGCCCTCGCAAGGAGACCTCTGCCCTCGCCACCCGGAACGGCCGGGTGCATCGGCGCGAGGAGGCAACAGTGGCAACCCAGGCGGTACAACACCGCATTGGAATCAGGGTGTGCCTACTGCAGGGAGACAGGCCACGGGGTGGCAGCGTGTCAGGAGTTTGCTGCGCAGCGGGTTCAGAGGAGACGGGTGTGGCACAGCAGAGGCGTTGGTGTTTTCGGTGCCTGGGGCCGCATCAGGTGCGAGTGCCCTTCAAGCACCAACTGTAGGTACTGCCAGGGTGCACACCATCCGCTGCTTTGCATGAATCGCTCCGGAGGCGCCGGGGCAGCGCTGGATCGGATCAGCGAAGGAGCCTGCCCACCAAGGGAGGGAGCAACGCTCCCCACCCTCCAAGGAGGAGCCCACCTCCGCATCGGTCACAGGGACAGGCAGGGGACGTCAACAGACGGAGCCCACTTACCCAAGGACGTGGGGACGATCCCCACCACGGCAGCAGGTGCCGGATTGGGAGGCGGCACAGGAACGTGGCCAAGGACACCCATCCCAGGTACGGGATCCAACGGGCGGGTGTCAGGGGAGCACTAGGCAGCCACCAGGGTACATGCAGTATTCTGCGGGCTTGAGCCACCTGGTTGGGTCTCAAGACCCACGCATGCCTCCGCCTATGCCTGAGTACCCGCGGCTACAGGCGCAACCTCGGTACGGACGTTTGCCGTCGGGGTACTATAGAACTCCAGCCATGGCCTTTATGGGCAGACCTCCTACCAGCAGGAGTGGGACCCATACACAGGTTTGGGTAGTGAGGGGATACCGCGGGACGCGGCCTCACCGCGTTTAGATTCCCGCTAGGTAATCGCCGCCTACTCATCAGCTTCGGCTCCCGTCCAATCACGGTACTTTGCCAACGGCTAAGATTTGGGTATGGGGATACGGTGGCCGGACCATTCAAGTAAGAGCCCTACTGGATACAGGGGCTCAGGGATGTATTGTATCGAGTAAGCTGGTGAGTAGGCTAGGCCTAAATGTACGGCCAAGTGAGGATGAAGCTGTAGGCATCGGGGCCTAAATGTGCCTGACATTCGGGGTCAGACGAACTTTGAGTTCACATTAGGTAGCACATGTACAGGGTCAGCTATCAAGTCTCAGCCGTGGTGCTAGATGAAGTGGTTGGGAAACTCCTCAGGTTAGGTTACCACCAACGGTAAGAGGGTTAACCACAGGGTTGGAGTTAGCTGATCCTGATTTTGATACTCCTGGTACGGTGGACGTACTTCTCGGGTCAGACGTCCTCGGGAGATTATGGTGCGGTAGGAAGAAGGTACTCCAGGAAACTGGTTTGGTGGCCGTAGATACCACAGGGGTATGTTGTTTTCGGCCCAGTTTGAGACCTCAGGACCTACCAGAAGGGATCCGGTCCTCTATGGTAGTGTGCTGTCAGAGGTGCTGCAGAGGTTTTGGGAGTCTGAAGAGCGCCCACGGCGGACAGACGGAAGCCAGAGGATGACGAGTGCGAGTTGTTCTATCAATACAACACTGAGAGATGCCCGTCAGGCAGATTCGTGACCAGGCTACCTTTTCTCCCAAACCGCCCTGCTTTAGGTAGTTCGCGACAGCTCGCGGAACGGAGACTACTCGGAATGGAGCGGAAGATGAGGCGAGACCCAGCACTTCGGCAGAAGTATATAGAATTCATGCGGGAATATATTCAATTGGGCCACATGTCGGTGTCCAGCCTGGATTGGAGGTGTGTCGAGCATTATTTCATTCCACACCTGGCTGTCTTGAAGTCACCTGAGGCGAAAATACGGGTGGTGTTTGACGGTTCTGCTCCTACCTCGAATGGTGTGTCTGTGAACCAATGTTTGCACGCGGGTCCTAAATTGAACCGGGACATTGTGGACATTCTCACAGACTTTCGTTTACACCAGGTAGCGTTTGTCGCAGACGTCAAAATGATGTTTCGCCAAACCATGATACATCCGGATGACCGTCGGTATCAGCTGATTTTGTGGCGTGAGAGCCCAGATGAGCCGATGGTCACATACGAACTTAACACGGTGACGTATGGACTTAAGCCAAGTCCGTATTTGGCAGTACGTACGCTGCGAGAGTTGGCCGCACAGGAAAGGGTAAGATACCCTCGAGCCGCAGCAGTACTGGATCGCGACGTCTACGTGGACGATATCTGCACGGGTGCTGATAGCGTGGAGCAGGCGCTAATTCTACGAGACGAGTTGATCGCGATCATGGGTTCAGGAGGTTACGAGTTGCGGAAATGGTTGTCCAGTTGCCCAGAGCTCCTGGCCGGTTTGCCAGGCGAGTTCCATCAGGACCCGCACCTCTTTGAGAACCCGGACAATCCAAACACGTTGGGCATCCTCGTGCAATATAGGCCAACGCATGACGTATTCACGTACAAGATCGAGCCCGACCTTTGGAGAAAACTTGACTAAGCGGTCGGTACTGTCGACAATCGCTAGAACGTTCGATCCTAACGGATGGATCGCCCCGGTTACGTTCATGGCGAAGTGCTTTTACAAAGGTTGTGGCTAGCCAACTTAGGATGGGACGACCAACTCTCCGGAGAGTTGTTGAAGGATTGGCTCAAGTTTGTGACCACCCTACCAGGGATCGTGCACATCGCGATACCCCGCAAGTTAGTCCCATCGGTGGGATGTAAGGCTACCCTACATGGGTTTTGTGACGCCTCGGAGCGAGGGTACGCGGCAGCTGTATACCTTCGGACAGCAAGTTCAACGGGAACTGTGCACGTGCGTCTGGTTATGGCCAAAAGTAAGGTGGCACCAGTCAGAACTAGATGGACCATCCCCAAATTGGAATTGGCAGGGCAGCTCTTCTAGCGCGCTTGCTAAATCATGTAACCTGCAATCTGCGTGGTACCATCAACTTGGATGAAACGGTGTACGCGTGGACTGACAGTCGGATAGTTCTGTGTTGGTTGCAGACGTCGGTACATACACTTGAGGTTTTCGTGGCAAATCGGGTGTCACAGATTACGGGGTCGGAAACTCCGTTAGTGTGGAGGCACGTACCGGGAGAATGGAACCCAGCGGACTGCGCTTCGCGCGGGTGCAGGGCACCTGATTTGGTGAGTCACCCACTGTGGTGGGGACCTCAATGGCTGACTGAGTCGCCGCAGGAATGGCCATTCAACGAGTGCAGGGCGCCGCTTGGGCCACCTGATCGAGGTTTGCGAGTGAACGTGGGGCAACTCGTACCGAAGCCTAACCCAGCCTTCTTGCTGGAACGGTATAGCTCCCTCGACAAACTTCTTGGGGTGACAGGTTGGATCAAACGGTTCGTGAACAACTGCAGGAAGCCTCAAGCAGAACGGAACTTTACACCTGTCCTCTCGCCTGCGGAACGGAATGCGGCTCTATGCTCATTGGTTAGAGTCGTCCAGGCGGAACATTTTGAAGAGGAGGTCAGGCTGCTCAGGGATGGACGTGGAAAGCTGAAGGGAGGAATTGTGCGCCTCAACCCATTCCTGGATGAGCAAGGTATGCTCAGGGTTGGAGGCAGACTTCGAACGCTAGCCTGCCCTTCTCGGCTCGGCATCCACTGTTACTTCCAAAAGGGGACCCTTAGTTGAGCTCTTAGTCAGGGATCGTCATGAGAAAAACTCGCACGCGGGCTGTAATGCGCTATTGGCCATCCTACAGCGCGAGTTCTGGATCTTATCGGGACGACGAACGGTACGTAGCGTTGTGTTTAGGTGCTTGCCTTGTTACCGCTTGAAGGCAGCCACAATGCAGCCACAGATGGGAGATCTCCCACCGGACCGGGTGACGGAGGCCTGGACGTTTGCAGGTGTGGGAACGGATTTCGCAGGCCCTTTCATGGTGAAGGCATCACGCCTGCGGAACGCAAAGTCTATCAAGGCGTACTTGTGCGTGTTCGTGTGCCTAGCCACCAAGGCCGTCCACTTGGAGCTCGTGGCCGACCTTTCTACGGAGGCCTTTTGGCAGCGCTGGAGAGATTTACGTCGCGACGAGGGCGACCAGCGCTGATCAGGTCGGATTGTGGTACCAACTTTAAGGGTGCTGATCGGTGTATGAAAGAAATTGTAACGTTCTTAAGGAGAACGAAGAAGCCATCAGCACGGGCCTCTCCCGTCAGGGCATTACTTGGGTGTTCGATCCACCAGCGTGCCCTCACTGGGGTGGTATTTTTGAAGCGGTTGTAAAGTCCGCTAAGACGCATTTGTTGCGCGTTGTAGGGTTAACAATTTTGACTTTCGAGGAGCTGGCGACCGTGTTTTGTAAAATTGAGGCTGTACTCAATTCGCGTCCTTTGTGTCCGCTCAGCTCAGACCCAAATGATTTAGAGGCCCTGACGCCAGGGCATTTCTTAATTGGCCGCCCACTTAACGCCTTGCCGGAATATCCTATACGGATCAGTTGTTGCAGCAAATGACTCAAAACTTTTGGAAGCGTTGGTCGCTTGAGTACTTGCACATTCTGCAGCAACGCCTTAAGTGGACGGACAGGACTGAACCCCTCTGCATTGGGGATCTCGTTCTGGTTAAGGATGTCAACCTACCGCCACTGCGTTGGCGCCGGGGCGCATTCTCAACCTGTTTCCGGGTAGTGATGGCACTCCTCGAGTTGCAGAAGTTCAGGTGGGGATTCAGTCCTTAAGCGAGCAGTAGCTACATTATCACGCCTGCCATGCATAGAGCGGACCGATGGGTCGGTCCGGGGCGGGTGAATGTTTAGTTTTCGTATAAAATGGGCGCGCGGTGCTGGCAACACTGTCCTGTCATTCACGTCCTCTGCCGTCGCTCGCTTGGTTGATGCGAATTGTAATTATAAATGGTGTAATTTAGTGTGCTTTCGGTGTTCTCGTGTGGTTTTCCTGTTCGGTGGGAAGAGAACCAAGTGTATTTGGTTCCGGCGCTTTGATTGTCAGTCGGTTCGATAACCACGCGGCCGTCGGAAAAAATAACCTTACTTTTAGTCACCCGCGCGTCCAGTGTCCTTTGGTTCGCGTATTGTACAGTAAAACGTGTTGCTGTCGCGAGCAGTGGTGTGCGGGAGAAATCTTTGTTACTGTGTGTTAAACATTATTTGATGTCGAACTATGAACAATAGTACTCAAGTGCTTGTGAAACTTGTTGGACGGAGTACCACGCGAGCTGGTGCCCGGGTACAGTAAGTCTAGTACCTAAGTCCCAATCCAAAAGTCTTCCTCAAACCTGATACCTATTTTTCCTGTCAAAAACTAGACTTACAAGGAAACGACGGCGTCATCGTTCGCTCGGTAAGCAATTGTTGCTGGGCCCTGTTTAAGTAGATTTTGGACACAAGAATTTCTCGGCCGGAAACTTTCCGGAACAAAATTCTCTCATTAAATTTATTTTACTTAGCTATAGTAAAGAGCACTACGAATCGTAGTCAAATGTTGTTCCGAGGCTGATCGACCATTTAGTTTTAGATTTTAAGATAACTTTAATTTGCTTCCACTGCGCTAAGATCAGCTTCGGAATCAAACACTAAACACTATATCTACCCAACACTATCTACACCGTGCCTATCCTTGAGTAGGTTAAGCAAGTACTTACTCATTTACAATCAATTATAAAATATCCCTACCGAAGTTGTATTTTAAGCTAAAAGTTTGACGATGATGAATTGAAATAAGCGCCTAATTAACAGACCCTAAGGGAATTGTAGCGAATCTCATTATCCGTACCGTAATAGGGTTAATCCCTTAGGTACTAGGGCACAAAAACAAAAGTCGCTTAAATTAATCAAAAGCAAACGGAGTTAATTACTGCGCAAGTATTTGTGGGTAGTACTGGCGAGTGGAATGGTAGTTTAATGGTTGATTTGCATAAAAGTAATTTCCTTGGTTGGTGGTTCGCGGCCGCGGCCAAACATGGCGGGTGCCTACACTTGTGACGGACATGGTTTTGCGGCTGACTAAAGGCTTGTTCAGACGTGCTGCGCGTGTAATACTAAAGTCATACGGAGAGCCTACGCATTCACCATACGTATTTACCCCGGCGGGCCCACGCGTTTAACCCACGAATGTCCACGGTGAGCCGCACACATATCGGACGATATTGTGGTGTGCGACAGCCACCATAAAAATGACAACCCATGGCAGCCTCAATTTGATGCGGCGACGTTGGGCACGGTATTATAGTTGAGACGGCTACTCGGCGGCGGCGCCTCGCGCGCTGTTTCCCTAATTTGTGGCCACTCGCTCAATTCTCCGTCATCTGACAGTTATAAACTTATAAGGCAAAAGGGATACGACTGTCATTTGCCAGCCAATGCAGCGAGTGGCCGTCTCAACTATTCTTGTATTGGGTTTCGTAAACTCTACGTCAAAATACGGGATCCGGTAAAAACCGGAAAATCATGCGGCTCGTGTGAAAATGGCTTACGCTTTGCTTCTATCAACACATGACAGGTTTTGCGGCTGACTAATCTGCTTGTACCAACACACTCTAAAAAGATCAACAGCGTGCCGCTTTGACCTTTTGTAGCGCCTAACCAAGCGAATGAGTTTTCGTGGGCGAGTTAAAACTATGACGTTTAAACTTTGGATGGGGGGTAGGTACGTCAAATGATCCCGTATAAAGTAGGAAAAAGGAAAAAGCAGTGTCAGTTAAATTATACCTATGTCACAGATTTCAGGCTCAAAACTCCCTGATTTCAAAGTTATAAAACTCCGTAATATAAAGTTTTAGTATATCTTTGCTGGTCCCGAAATCACGCACCTGGTGTTTCGTCAAGTTTCAGGCTGGAGGTCTAGTAGCGACATGAGTTTGCGTGAGGGTCAGAAAGATGGGAGGCGTAAGTACAGGTCCTCAGTACGTACGCTCCTGGTGTTCCCTCAGGTTGCAGCCTGGAGGTGCTTGAGGGTAATGAAAGCGAGAGGCGTGCAGGTCCTCTACGTACAAACTGTACGTACGCACCTGGTGTTCCCTCAGGTTGCAGCCGGGAGGTCTCGTAGCAACGTGGGTGTGCGTGAGGGTCAGGAAAGGGGGAGTTGAACGGCAGAGGTCCCTGTTAACGGTTCTCTGCAGACAGTACCTACGTACGCACCTGGTGTTCCCTCAAATTGCGGCCTGGAGATCTTGTGGCAACGTAAGTGTGCGTGAGGCCCAGGAACGTGGGAGGAGTGCTGTTGTGGTCAACTTTGTTGCCTTAAATGTACCTGGTGTTCCCTCAAGTTGCAGCCGGGAGGTCTGGTAGCGACGTGGGTGTGCGTGAGGGTCAGGAAGGTTGGAGGCGTGCTGAAGTGGTCCCTCTCGACGGTCCTCTGCAGGCCGCGTCTGGGATTCCTCTCGCTGGACGAGACGCGGTACTTGTGGGAGTGGGCGATCACTTCGTTCATCTGAAATATTCAAAGCATTCATTTGAAAGTTTTGTTGTTTTACTTGCACCTATAAACGCCATAAAACTGTTGCGTTGTTTCTTTTTACTTTTAGATAATGATTACATGTCAAATAAGTGTGAATACCTAAGCGTCAAAGATATTTAATACCTACAAGATATTTAAAAGTTATTGTCATTTGCGTTTAAACCAACATATTCACGATTTTAATGCTGTAATGAGCATGGACTAAAAAAACTGTTTTATCTTATCAGCAACACCAGTTAATGAAGTAATTGATACTTTTTTACTATATCGTTTTTGAAAATAACTAGTACAGCTTGATTTCTCAAATACATAAATCATCCAAGGATTGATAATTCCTACCTTCAGTCCATTGATGAACCAGGTGATGTGCGGTGCAGGCAGCGCGGGCGCGGTGGTGCAGTTGGCTCGCAGCGTCTCGCCGGCACTCAGGTAGTGGGTAGGGCTTCCAATACCGGTATACCGGTATTGGCCAATACCGGGATCACGGACTTTTTTGACCTCTTTTCAGTACCGGTATTAAAAATCTAATACCGGTATTCCACCCACTTTCTACCTACTTGAGTGCCCGACACGCTCTCGGCCCTATTCTACCCACTTTCTACCTACTAGAGTGCCCGACACGCTCTTGGCCCTATTCTACCCACTTTCATCCTACTAGAGTCCCCGACGCGCTCAGTGACCAATTCTACCCACTTTCTACCTACTAGAGTGCCCGACACGCTCTTGGCCCTATTCTACCCACTTTCTACCTACTAGAGTGCCCGACACGCTCTTGGCCCTATTCTACCCACTTTCTACCTACTAGAGTGCCCGACACGCTCTTGGCCCTATTCTACCCACTTTCTACCTACTAGAGTGCCCGACACGCTCTTGGCCCTATTCTACCCACTTTCTACCTACTAGAGTGCCCGACACGCCTTGGTCCTATTCTACCCACTTTCTACCTACTAGAGTGCCCGACACGCTCTTGGCCTATTCTACCCACTTTCTACCTACTAGAGTGCCCGACACGCTCTTGGCCTATTCTACCCACTTTCTACCTACTAGAGTGCCCGACACGCTCTTGGCCCTATTCTACCCACTTTCTACCTACTAGAGTGCCCGACACGCTCTTGGCCCTATTCTACCCACTTTCTACCTACTAGAGTGCCCGACACGCTCTTGGCCCTATTCTACCCACTTTCTACCTACTAGAGTGCCCGACACGCTCTTGGCCCTAGCCTAAATTTTGCTAGCGCAATGTTGCGCCACCGATCGCCGTAAGTGATGTACCATCGAACGCGGCTCGAGTTCCTCTTTCAAACGACACCCCACACATGGTACCTACTACTACCTTCTACCGTACCGTAGGCGGTTTTCCAGTTCTAATTTTTAATTTTTAAGTTTTAAGTTCTAAGTTCTAAGTTTTCGCGAGGCGAACGTGTCCGCGTGGCGAACACTATGCACCCACAACCTTTATCATATCGCAGAAAACATTTCATTACCGCGTTTTAAAAAACAACTAGCGCCATCTAGTTTTTTTATACGAAAATACTTTCGACAATTGTGGGTTGATGAACCTACCTTCAGTCCATTGATGAACCAGGTGATGTGCGGTGCAGGCAGCGCGGGCGCGGTGGTGCAGTTGGCTCGCAGCGTCTCGCCGGCACTCAGGTAGTGGGTCGGGAAGTCGTTGCTCGGGTGGTGCTTCTTAGGGTCTGTCTCCATACATCATCCATGGGTTGATGAGTCCTACCTTCAGTCCATTGATGAACCAGGTGATGTGCGGTGCAGGCAGCGCGGGCGCGGTGGTGCAGTTGGCTCGCAGCGTCTCGCCGGCACTCAGGTAGTGGGTAGGGCTTCCAATACCGGTATACCGGTATTGGCCAATACCGGGATCACGGACTTTTTTGACCTCTTTTCAGTACCGGTATTAAAAATCTAATACCGGTATTCCACCCACTTTCTACCTACTTGAGTGCCCGACACGCTCTCGGCCCTATTCTACCCACTTTCTACCTACTAGAGTGCCCGACACGCTCTTGGCCCTATTCTACCCACTTTCTACCTACTAGAGTGCCCGACACGCTCTTGGCCCTATTCTACCCACTTTCTACCTACTAGAGTGCCCGACACGCTCTTGGCCCTATTCTACCCACTTTCTACCTACTAGAGTGCCCGACACGCTCTTGGCCTAATTCTACCCACTTTCTACCTACTAGAGTGCCCGACACGCTCTTGGCCCTATTCTACCCACTTTCTACCTACTAGAGTGCCCGACACGCTCTTGGCCCTATTCTACCCACTTTCTACCTACTAGAGTGCCCGACACGCTCTTGGCCTATTCTACCCACTTTCTACCTACTAGAGTGCCCGACACGCTCTTGGCCTATTCTACCCACTTTCTACCTACTAGAGTGCCCGACACGCTCTTGGCCTATTCTACCCACTTTCTACCTACTAGAGTGCCCGACACGCTCTTGGCCTATTCTACCCACTTTCTACCTACTAGAGTGCCCGACACGCTCTTGGCCTATTCTACCCACTTTCTACCTACTAGAGTGCCCGACACGCTCTTGGCCTATTCTACCCACTTTCTACCTACTAGAGTGCCCGACACGCTCTTGGCCCTATTCTACCCACTTTCTACCTACTAGAGTGCCCGACACGCTCTTGGCCCTATTCTACCCACTTTCTACCTACTAGAGTGCCCGACACGCTCTTGGCCCTAGCCTAAATTTTGCTAGCGCAATGTTGCGCCACCGATCGCCGTAAGTGATGTACCATCGAACGCGGCTCGAGTTCCTCTTTCAAACGACACCCCACACATGGTACCTACTACTACCTTCTACCGTACCGTAGGCGGTTTTCCAGTTCTAATTTTTAATTTTTAAGTTTTAAGTTCTAAGTTCTAAGTTTTCGCGAGGCGAACGTGTCCGCGTGGCGAACACTATGCACCCACAACCTTTATCATATCGCAGAAAACATTTCATTACCGCGTTTTAAAAAACAACTAGCGCCATCTAGTTTTTTTATACGAAAATACTTTCGACAATTGTGGGTTGATGAACCTACCTTCAGTCCATTGATGAACCAGGTGATGTGCGGTGCAGGCAGCGCGGGCGCGGTGGTGCAGTTGGCTCGCAGCGTCTCTCCAGCACTCAGGTAGTGGGTCGGGAAGTCCATTCACTAGTGGTGCTTCTTTAGGTCTGTCTTATATATCATCCATAGGATTAATGAGTTCTACCTTCAGTCCATTGATGAACCAGGTGATGTGCGGTGCAGGCAGCGCGGGCGCGGTGGTGCAGTTGGCTCGCAGCGTCTCGCCGGCACTCAGGTAGTGGGTAGGGCTTCAATACCGGTATACCGGTATTGGCCAATACCGGGATCACGGACTTTTTTGACCTCTTTTCAGTACCGGTATTAAAAATCTAATACCGGTATTCCACCCACTTTCTACCTACTTGAGTGCCCGACACGCTCTCGGCCCTATTCTACCCACTTTCTACCTACTAGAGTGCCCGACACGCTCTTGGCCCTATTCTACCCACTTTCTACCTACTAGAGTGCCCGACACGCTCTTGGCCCTATTCTACCCACTTTCTACCTACTAGAGTGCCCGACACGCTCTTGGCCCTATTCTACCCACTTTCTACCTACTAGAGTGCCCGACACGCTTGGCCCTATTCTACCCACTTTCTACCTACTAGAGTGCCCGACACGCTCTTGGCCCTATTCTACCCATTTTCTACCTACTAGAGTGCCCGACACGCTCTTGGCCTATTCTACCCACTTTCTACCTACTCGAGTGCCCGACTCGCTCTTGGCCCGTTTAGTCACTCTTTCTACCTTCTAGAGTGCCCGACAGGCTCTTGGACCTATTATTCCCACTTTCTACCTACTAGAGTGCCCGACACGCTCTCGGCCTATTCTACCCACTTTCTACCTACTAGAGTGCCCGACACGCTCTTGGCCCTATTCTACCCACTTTCTACCTACTAGAGTGCCCGACACGCTCTTGGCCCTATTCTACCCATTTTCTACCTACTAGAGTGCCCGACACGCTCTTGGCCTATACTACCCACTTTCTACCTACTAGAGTGCCCGACACGCTCTTGGCCCGTTTCGTCACACTTTCTACCTACTAGAGTGCCCGACACGCTCTTGGCCCTATTGTACCCACTTTCTACCTACTAGAGTGCCCGACACGCTCTTGGCCCTATTCAACCCACTTTCTACCTACTAGAGTGCCCGACACGCTCTTGGCCTATTCTACCCACATTCTACCTACTAGAGTGCCCGACACGCTCTTGGCCTATTCTACCCACTTTCTACCTACTAGAGTGCCCGACACGCTCTTGGCCCTATTCTACCCACTTTCTACCTACTAGAGTGCCCGACACGCTCTTGGCCTATTCTACCCACTTTCTACCTACTAGAGTGCCCGACACGCTCTTGGCCTATTCTACCCATTTTCTACCTACTAGAGTGCCCGACACGCTCTTGGCCTATTCTACCCACTTTCTACCTACTAGAGTGCCCGACACGCTCTTGGCCCGTTTCGTCACACTTTCTACCTACTAGAGTGCCCGACACGCTCTTGGCCCTATTCTACCCACTTTCTACCTACTAGAGTGCCCGACACGCTCTCGGCCCTATTCTACCCACTTTCTACCTACTAGAGTGCCCGACACGCTCTTGGCCCTATTCTACCCACTTTCTACCTACTAGAGTGCCCGACACGCTCTTGGCCCTATTCTACCCATTTTCTACCTACTAGAGTGCCCGACACGCTCTTGGCCCTATTCTACCCACTTTCTACCTACTAGAGTGCCCGACACGCTCTTGGCCCGTTTCGTCACACTTTCTACCTACTAGAGTGCCCGACACGCTCTTGGCCTATTGTACCCACTTTCTACCTACTAGAGTGCCCGACACGCTCTTGGCCCTATTCAACCCACTTTCTACCTACTAGAGTGCCCGACACGCTCTTGGCCCTATTCTACCCACATTCTACCTACTAGAGTGCCCGACACGCTCTTGGCCCTATTCTACCCACTTTCTACCTACTAGAGTGCCCGACACGCTCTTGGCCCCATTCTACCCACTTTCTACCTACTAGAGTGCCCGACACGCTCTTGGCTCGATTCAACCCACTTTCTAACTATTGGTGTATTTTTATTAGTGGCGGATCCGTTAAGGGTGTGTTCTGTCAATGAAATTGAACAACTTTCCCCAAGGAACATTTTTGGGTACTGGGTACTATCGGCAGCACATGAACCTACCCCAAGCAAGGGATCACCATAGTATTGGTGTTTTCATCGAAACACTACGAGAGACCAGTTTTAGCTGGCCTCACTTTCATACAAACACTACGAGAGAGAGACCAGTTTTAGCTGGCCTCACTTAGTGACTGTATGGAGGACCACTATAATTATGTTCGACTCTGGTGCGATTTCAAACAGTTTGCTAAGAACAGTGTGCCATATACAATGTTGCGCAACATCGTTCAAATTTTGCTAGCGCAATGTTGCGCCACCGATCGCCGTAAGTGATGTACCATCGAACGCGGCTCGAGTTCCTCTTTCAAACGACACCCCACACATGGTACCTACTACTACCTTCTACCGTACCGTAGGCGGTTTTCCAGTTCTAATTTTTAATTTTTAAGTTTTAAGTTCTAAGTTCTAAGTTTTCGCGAGGCGAACGTGTCCGCGTGGCGAACACTATGCACCCACAACCTTTATCATATCGCAGAAAACATTTCATTACCGCGTTTTAAAAAACTACTAGCGCCATCTAGTTTTTTTATACGAAAATACTTTCGACAATTGAAATGTGACTTTATTTCTACAGTAGACATTTTCTTATTGCTTTGTAATAAAAAGTTGCATAAAACATAACTTTTTTTTATGACTCACGTCCTCGGAGAAAAACATTCCATTAATACCGTAATACCGGGATCCCGGTATTGAAGAAAATGATCCGGTATTCAATACCGGTATTGAAAAAGTCCGGTATTCGAAAGCCCTAGTAGTGGGTCGGGAAGTCGTTGTTCGGATGGTGCTTCTGTAGGTCTGTCTTGCAAATCATCTATGGGGTGATGAACCTACCTTCAGTCCATTGATGAACCAGGTGATGTGCGGTGCAGGCAGCGCGGGCGCGGTGGTGCAGTTGGCTCGCAGCGTCTCGCCGGCACTCAGGTAGTGGGTCGGGAAGTCCATTCACTAGTGGTGCTTCTTTAGGTCTGTCTTATATATCATCCATAGGATTAATGAGTTCTACCTTCAGTCCATTGATGAACCAGGTGATGTGCGGTGCAGGCAGCGCGGGCGCGGTGGTGCAGTTGGCTCGCAGCGTCTCACCGGCACTCAGGTAGTGGGTCGGGAAGTCCATTCACTAGTGGTGCTTCTTTAGGTCTGTCTTATATATCATCCATAGGATTAATGAGTTCTACCTTCAGTCCATTGATGAACCAGGTGATGTGCGGTGCAGGCAGAGCAGGTGCGGTGGTGCAGTTGGCTCGCAGCGTCTCGCCGGCACTCAGGTAGTGGGTCGGAAAGTTGACGCGCGATAATGGTGCTTCTCAGGTTCCCTTCAATACAACCATGGATTGATGAACCTACCTTCAGTCCATTGATGAACCAGGTGATGTGCGGTGCAGGCAGCGCGGGCGCGGTGGTGCAGTTGGCTCGCAGCGTCTCGCCGGCACTCAGGTAGTGGGTAGGGCTTCCAATACCGGTATACCGGTATTGGCCAATACCGGGATCACGGACTTTTTTGACCTCTTTTCAGTACCGGTATTAAAAATCTAATACCGGTATTCCACCCACTTTCTACCTACTTGAGTGCCCGACACGCTCTCGGCCCTATTCTACCCACTTTCTACCTACTAGAGTGCCCGACACGCTCTTGGCCCTATTCTACCCACTTTCTACCTACTAGAGTGCCCGACACGCTCTTGGCCCTATTCTACCCACTTTCTACCTACTAGAGTGCCCGACACGCTCTTGGCCACATTCTACCCACTTTCTACCTACTAGAGTGCCCGACACGCTCTTGGCCCTATTCTACCCACTTTCTACCTACTAGAGTGCCCGACACGCTCTTGGCCCTATTCTACCCATTTTCTACCTACTAGAGTGCCCGACACGCTCTTGGCCCTATTCTACCCACTTTCTACCTACTAGAGTGCCCGACACGCTCTTGGCCCGTTTCGTCACACTTTCTACCTACTAGAGTGCCCGACACGCTCTTGGCCCTATTCTACCCACTTTCTACCTACTAGAGTGCCCGACACGCTCTCGGCCCTATTCTACCCACTTTCTACCTACTAGAGTGCCCGACACGCTCTTGGCCCTATTCTACCCACTTTCTACCTACTAGAGTGCCCGACACGCTCTTGGCCCGTTTCGTCACACTTTCTACCTACTAGAGTGCCCGACACGCTCTTGGCCCTATTGTACCCACTTTCTACCTACTAGAGTGCCCGACACGCTCTTGGCCCTATTCAACCCACTTTCTACCTACTAGAGTGCCCGACACGCTCTTGGCCCTATTCTACCCACATTCTACCTACTAGAGTGCCCGACACGCTCTTGGCCCTATTCTACCCACTTTCTACCTACTAGAGTGCCCGACACGCTCTTGGCCCCATTCTACCCACTTTCTACCTACTAGAGTGCCCGACACGCTCTTGGCTCGATTCAACCCACTTTCTAACTATTGGTGTATTTTTATTAGTGGCGGATCCGTTAAGGGTGTGTTCTGTCAATGAAATTGAACAACTTTCCCCAAGGAACATTTTTGGGTACTGGGTACTATCGGCAGCACATGAACCTACCCCAAGCAAGGGATCACCATAGTATTGGTGTTTTCATCGAAACACTACGAGAGACCAGTTTTAGCTGGCCTCACTTTCATACAAACACTACGAGAGAGAGACCAGTTTTAGCTGGCCTCACTTAGTGACTGTATGGAGGACCACTATAATTATGTTCGACTCTGGTGCGATTTCAAACAGTTTGCTAAGAACAGTGTGCCATATACAATGTTGCGCAACATCGTTCAAATTTTGCTAGCGCAATGTTGCGCCACCGATCGCCGTAAGTGATGTACCATCGAACGCGGCTCGAGTTCCTCTTTCAAACGACACCCCACACATGGTACCTACTACTACCTTCTACCGTACCGTAGGCGGTTTTCCAGTTCTAATTTTTAATTTTTAAGTTTTAAGTTCTAAGTTCTAAGTTTTCGCGAGGCGAACGTGTCCGCGTGGCGAACACTATGCACCCACAACCTTTATCATATCGCAGAAAACATTTCATTACCGCGTTTTAAAAAACTACTAGCGCCATCTAGTTTTTTTATACGAAAATACTTTCGACAATTGAAATGTGACTTTATTTCTACAGTAGACATTTTCTTATTGCTTTGTAATAAAAAGTTGCATAAAACATAACTTTTTTTTATGACTCACGTCCTCGGAGAAAAACATTCCATTAATACCGTAATACCGGGATCCCGGTATTGAAGAAAATGATCCGGTATTCAATACCGGTATTGAAAAAGTCCGGTATTCGAAAGCCCTAGTAGTGGGTCGGGAAGTCGTTGTTCGGATGGTGCTTCTGTAGGTCTGTCTTGCAAATCATCTATGGGGTGATGAACCTACCTTCAGTCCATTGATGAACCAGGTGATGTGCGGTGCAGGCAGCGCGGGCGCGGTGGTGCAGTTGGCTCGCAGCGTCTCGCCGGCACTCAGGTAGTGCGTCGGGAAGTCGATGCGCGGGTGGTGCTTCTGAAGGTCTGTCTTATATATCATCCATGAGGTAGTGAGTCCTACCTTCAGTCCATTGATGAACCAGGTGATGTGCGGTGCAGGCAGCGCGGGCGCGGTGGTGCAGTTGGCTCGCAGCGTCTCACCGGCACTCAGGTAGTGGGTCGGGAAGTCCATTCACTAGTGGTGCTTCTTTAGGTCTGTCTTATATATCATCCATAGGATTAATGAGTTCTACCTTCAGTCCATTGATGAACCAGGTGATGTGCGGTGCAGGCAGAGCAGGTGCGGTGGTGCAGTTGGCTCGCAGCGTCTCGCCGGCACTCAGGTAGTGGGTCGGAAAGTTGACGCGCGATAATGGTGCTTCTCAGGTTCCTTCAATACAACCATGGATTGATGAACCTACCTTCAGTCCATTGATGAACCAGGTGATGTGCGGTGCAGGCAGCGCGGGCGCGGTGGTGCAGTTGGCTCGCAGCGTCTCGCCGGCACTCAGGTAGTGGGTAGGGCTTCCAATACCGGTATACCGGTATTGGCCAATACCGGGATCACGGACTTTTTTGACCTCTTTTCAGTACCGGTATTAAAAATCTAATACCGGTATTCCACCCACTTTCTACCTACTTGAGTGCCCGACACGCTCTCGGCCCTATTCTACCCACTTTCTACCTACTAGAGTGCCCGACACGCTCTTGGCCTATTCTACCCACTTTCTACCTACTAGAGTGCCCGACACGCTCTTGGCCCTATTCTACCCACTTTCTACCTACTAGAGTGCCCGACACGCTCTTGGCCCTATTCTACCCACTTTCTACCTACTAGAGTGCCCGACACGCTCTTGGCCCTATTCTACCCACTTTCTACCTACTAGAGTGCCCGACACGCTCTTGGCCCTATTCTACCCATTTTCTACCTACTAGAGTGCCCGACACGCTCTTGGCCCTATTCTACCCACTTTCTACCTACTAGAGTGCCCGACACGCTCTTGGCCCGTTTCGTCACACTTTCTACCTACTAGAGTGCCCGACACGCTCTTGGTCCTATTCTACCCACTTTCTACCTACTAGAGTGCCCGACACGCTCTTGGCCCTATTCTACCCACTTTCTACCTACTAGAGTGCCCGACACGCTCTTGGCCCTATTCTACCCACTTTCTACCTACTAGAGTGCCCGACACGCTCTTGGCCCTATTCTACCCATTTTCACCTACTAGAGTGCCCGACACGCTCTTGGCCTATTCTACCCACTTTCTACCTACTAGAGTGCCCGACACGCTCTTGGCCCGTTTCGTCACACTTTCTACCTACTAGAGTGCCCGACACGCTCTTGGCCCTATTGTACCCACTTTCTACCTACTAGAGTGCCCGACACGCTCTTGGCCCTATTCAACCCACTTTCTACCTACTAGAGTGCCCGACACGCTCTTGGCGTTGTCTACCCACATTCTACCTACTAGAGTGCCCGACACGCTCTTGGCCCTATTCTACCCACTTTCTACCTACTAGAGTGCCCGACACGCTCTTGGCCCCATTCTACCCACTTTCTACCTACTAGAGTGCCCGACACGCTCTTGGCTCGATTCAACCCACTTTCTAACTATTGGTGTATTTTTATTAGTGGCGGATCCGTTAAGGGTGTGTTCTGTCAATGAAATTGAACAACTTTCCCAAGGAACATTTTTGGGTACTGGGTACTATCGGCAGCACATGAACCTACCCCAAGCAAGGGATCACCATAGTATTGGTGTTTTCATCGAAACACTACGAGAGACCAGTTTTAGCTGGCCTCACTTTCATACAAACACTACGAGAGAGAGACCAGTTTTAGCTGGCCTCACTTAGTGACTGTATGGAGGACCACTATAATTATGTTCGACTCTGGTGCGATTTCAAACAGTTTGCTAAGAACAGTGTGCCATATACAATGTTGCGCAACATCGTTCAAATTTTGCTAGCGCAATGTTGCGCCACCGATCGCCGTAAGTGATGTACCATCGAACGCGGCTCGAGTTCCTCTTTCAAACGACACCCCACACATGGTACCTACTACTACCTTCTACCGTACCGTAGGCGGTTTTCCAGTTCTAATTTTTAATTTTTAAGTTTTAAGTTCTAAGTTCTAAGTTTTCGCGAGGCGAACGTGTCCGCGTGGCGAACACTATGCACCCACAACCTTTATCATATCGCAGAAAACATTTCATTACCGCGTTTTAAAAAACTACTAGCGCCATCTAGTTTTTTTATACGAAAATACTTTCGACAATTGAAATGTGACTTTATTTCTACAGTAGACATTTTCTTATTGCTTTGTAATAAAAAGTTGCATAAAACATAACTTTTTTTTATGACTCACGTCCTCGGAGAAAAACATTCCATTAATACCGTAATACCGGGATCCCGGTATTGAAGAAAATGATCCGGTATTCAATACCGGTATTGAAAAAGTCCGGTATTCGAAAGCCCTAGTAGTGGGTCGGGAAGTCGTTGTTCGGATGGTGCTTCTGTAGGTCTGTCTTGCAAATCATCTATGGGGTGATGAACCTACCTTCAGTCCATTGATGAACCAGGTGATGTGCGGTGCAGGCAGCGCGGGCGCGGTGGTGCAGTTGGCTCGCAGCGTCTCGCCGGCACTCAGGTAGTGGGTTGAGAAGTCGATGCGCGGGTGGTGCTTCTGTAGGTCTGTCTTATATATCATCCATGGGGTGATGAGTCCTACCTTCAGTCCATTGATGAACCAGGTGATGTGCGGTGCAGGCAGCGCGGGCGCGGTGGTGCAGTTGGCTCGCAGCGTCTCACCGGCACTCAGGTAGTGGGTCGGGAAGTCCATTCACTAGTGGTGCTTCTTTAGGTCTGTCTTATATATCATCCATAGGATTAATGAGTTCTACCTTCAGTCCATTGATGAACCAGGTGATGTGCGGTGCAGGCAGAGCAGGTGCGGTGGTGCAGTTGGCTCGCAGCGTCTCGCCGGCACTCAGGTAGTGGGTCGGAAAGTTGACGCGCGATAATGGTGCTTCTCAGGTTCCCTTCAATACAACCATGGATTGATGAACCTACCTTCAGTCCATTGATGAACCAGGTGATGTGCGGTGCAGGCAGCGCGGGCGCGGTGGTGCAGTTGGCTCGCAGCGTCTCGCCGGCACTCAGGTAGTGCGTCGGGAAGTCGATGCGCGGGTGGTGCTTCTGTAGGTCTGTCTTATATATCATCCATGAGGTAGTGAGTCCTACCTTCAGTCCATTGATGAACCAGGTGATGTGCGGTGCAGGCAGCGCGGGCGCGGTGGTGCAGTTGGCTCGCAGCGTCTCGCCGGCACTCAGGTAGTGGGTAGGGCTTCCAATACCGGTATACCGGTATTGGCCAAGATCACGGACTTTTGACCTCTTTTCAGTACCGGTATTAAAAATCTAATACCGGTATTCCACCCACTTTCTACCTACTTGAGTGCCCGACACGCTCTCGGCCCTATTCTACCCACTTTCTACCTACTAGAGTGCCCGACACGCTCTTGGCCCTATTCTACCCACTTTCTACCTACTAGAGTGCCCGACACGCTCTTGGCCCTATTCTACCCACTTTCTACCTACTAGAGTGCCCGACACGCTCTTGGCCTATTCTACCCACTTTCTACCTACTAGAGTGCCCGACACGCTCTTGGCCTATTCTACCCACTTTCTACCTACTAGAGTGCCCGACACGCTCTTGGCCTATTCTACCCATTTTCTACCTACTAGAGTGCCCGACACCACCCACTTTCTACCTACTAGAGTGCCCGACACGCTCTTGGCCCGTTTCGTCACACTTTCTACCTACTAGAGTGCCCGACACGCTCTTGGCCCTATTGTACCCACTTTCTACCTACTAGAGTGCCCGACACGCTCTTGGCCCTAACCCACTTTCTACCTACTAGAGTGCCCGACACGCTCTTGGCCCTATTCTACCCACATTCTACCTACTAGAGTGCCCGACACGCTCTTGGCCCTATTCTACCCACTTTCTACCTACTAGAGTGCCCGACACGCTCTTGGCCCCATTCTACCCACTTTCTACCTACTAGAGTGCCCGACACGCTCTTGGCTCGATTCAACCCACTTTCTAACTATTGGTGTATTTTTATTAGTGGCGGATCCGTTAAGGGTGTGTTCTGTCAATGAAATTGAACAACTTTCCCCAAGGAACATTTTTGGGTACTGGGTACTATCGGCAGCACATGAACCTACCCCAAGCAAGGGATCACCATAGTATTGGTGTTTTCATCGAAACACTACGAGAGACCAGTTTTAGCTGGCCTCACTTTCATACAAACACTACGAGAGAGAGACCAGTTTTAGCTGGCCTCACTTAGTGACTGTATGGAGGACCACTATAATTATGTTCGACTCTGGTGCGATTTCAAACAGTTTGCTAAGAACAGTGTGCCATATACAATGTTGCGCAACATCGTTCAAATTTTGCTAGCGCAATGTTGCGCCACCGATCGCCGTAAGTGATGTACCATCGAACGCGGCTCGAGTTCCTCTTTCAAACGACACCCCACACATGGTACCTACTACTACCTTCTACCGTACCGTAGGCGGTTTTCCAGTTCTAATTTTTAATTTTAAGTTTTAAGTTCTAAGTTCTAAGTTTTCGCGAGGCGAACGTGTCCGCGTGGCGAACACTATGCACCCACAACCTTTATCATATCGCAGAAAACATTTCATTACCGCGTTTTAAAAAACTACTAGCGCCATCTAGTTTTTTTATACGAAAATACTTTCGACAATTGAAATGTGACTTTATTTCTACAGTAGACATTTTCTTATTGCTTTGTAATAAAAGTTGCATAAAACATAACTTTTTTATGACTCACGTCCTCGGAGAAAACATTCCATTAATACCGTAATACCGGGATCCCGGTATTGAAGAAAATGATCCGGTATTCAATACCGGTATTGAAAAAGTCCGGTATTCGAAAGCCCTAGTAGTGGGTCGGGAAGTCGTTGTTCGGATGGTGCTTCTGTAGGTCTGTCTTGCAAATCATCTATGGGGTGATGAACCTACCTTCAGTCCATTGATGAACCAGGTGATGTGCGGTGCAGGCAGCGCGGGCGCGGTGGTGCAGTTGGCTCGCAGCGTCTCGCCGGCACTCAGGTAGTGCGTCGGGAAGTCGATGCGCGGGTGGTGCTTCTGTAGGTCTGTCTTATATATCATCCATGAGGTAGTGAGTCCTACCTTCAGTCCATTGATGAACCAGGTGATGTGCGGTGCAGGCAGCGCGGGCGCGGTGGTGCAGTTGGCTCGCAGCGTCTCACCGGCACTCAGGTAGTGGGTCGGGAAGTCCATTCACTAGTGGTGCTTCTTTAGGTCTGTCTTATATATCATCCATAGGATTAATGAGTTCTACCTTCAGTCCATTGATGAACCAGGTGATGTGCGGTGCAGGCAGAGCAGGTGCGGTGGTGCAGTTGGCTCGCAGCGTCTCGCCGGCACTCAGGTAGTGGGTCGGAAAGTTGACGCGCGATAATGGTGCTTCTCAGGTTCCCTTCAATACAACCATGGATTGATGAACCTACCTTCAGTCCATTGATGAACCAGGTGATGTGCGGTGCAGGCAGCGCGGGCGCGGTGGTGCAGTTGGCTCGCAGCGTCTCGCCGGCACTCAGGTAGTGGGTAGGGCTTCCAATACCGGTATACCGGTATTGGCCAATACCGGGATCACGGACTTTTTTGACCTCTTTTCAGTACCGGTATTAAAAATCTAATACCGGTATTCCACCCACTTTCTACCTACTTGAGTGCCCGACACGCTCTCGGCCCTATTCTACCCACTTTCTACCTACTAGAGTGCCCGACACGCTCTTGGCCTATTCTACCCACTTTCTACTAGAGTGCCCGACACGCTCTTGGCCTATTCTACCCACTTTCTACCTACTAGAGTGCCCGACACGCTCTTGGCCTATTCTACCCACTTTCTACCTACTAGAGTGCCCGACACGCTCTTGGCCTATTCTACCCACTTTCTACCTACTAGAGTGCCCGACACGCTCTTGGTCCTATTCTACCCACTTTCTACCTACTAGAGTGCCCGACACGCTCTCGGCCTATTCCCCACTTTCTACCTACTAGAGTGCCCGACACGCTCTTGGCCCTATTCTACCCACTTTCTACCTACTAGAGTGCCCGACACGCTCTTGGCCCTATTCTACCCATTTTCTACCTACTAGAGTGCCCGACACGCTCTTGGCCTATTCTACCCACTTTCTACCTACTAGAGTGCCCGACACGCTCTTGGCCCGTTTCGTCACACTTTCTACCTACTAGAGTGCCCGACACGCTCTTGGCCCTATTGTACCCACTTTCTACCTACTAGAGTGCCCGACACGCTCTTGGCCCTATTCAACCCACTTTCTACCTACTAGAGTGCCCGACACGCTCTTGGCCCTATTCTACCCACATTCTACCTACTAGAGTGCCCGACACGCTCTTGGCCCTATTCTACCCACTTTCTACCTACTAGAGTGCCCGACACGCTCTTGGCCCCATTCTACCCACTTTCTACCTACTAGAGTGCCCGACACGCTCTTGGCCTGATTCAACCCACTTTCTAACTATTGGTGTATTTTTATTAGTGGCGGATCCGTTAAGGGTGTGTTCTGTCAATGAAATTGAACAACTTTCCCAAGGAACATTTTTGGGTACTGGGTACTATCGGCAGCACATGAACCTACCCCAAGCAAGGGATCACCATAGTATTGGTGTTTTCATCGAAACACTACGAGAGACCAGTTTTAGCTGGCCTCACTTTCATACAAACACTACGAGAGAGAGACCAGTTTTAGCTGGCCTCACTTAGTGACTGTATGGAGGACCACTATAATTATGTTCGACTCTGGTGCGATTTCAAACAGTTTGCTAAGAACAGTGTGCCATATACAATGTTGCGCAACATCGTTCAAATTTTGCTAGCGCAATGTTGCGCCACCGATCGCCGTAAGTGATGTACCATCGAACGCGGCTCGAGTTCCTCTTTCAAACGACACCCCACATGGTACCTACTACTACCTTCTACCGTACCGTAGGCGGTTTTCCAGTTCTAATTTTTAATTTTTAAGTTTTAAGTTCTAAGTTCTAAGTTTTCGCGAGGCGAACGTGTCCGCGTGGCGAACACTATGCACCCACAACCTTTATCATATCGCAGAAAACATTTCATTACCGCGTTTTAAAAAACTACTAGCGCCATCTAGTTTTTTTATACGAAAATACTTTCGACAATTGAAATGTGACTTTATTTCTACAGTAGACATTTTCTTATTGCTTTGTAATAAAAAGTTGCATAAAACATAACTTTTTTTTATGACTCACGTCCTCGGAGAAAAACATTCCATTAATACCGTAATACCGGGATCCCGGTATTGAAGAAAATGATCCGGTATTCAATACCGGTATTGAAAAAGTCCGGTATTCGAAAGCCCTAGTAGTGGGTCGGGAAGTCGTTGTTCGGATGGTGCTTCTGTAGGTCTGTCTTGCAAATCATCTATGGGGTGATGAACCTACCTTCAGTCCATTGATGAACCAGGTGATGTGCGGTGCAGGCAGCGCGGGCGCGGTGGTGCAGTTGGCTCGCAGCGTCTCGCCGGCACTCAGGTAGTGCGTCGGGAAGTCGATGCGCGGGTGGTGCTTCTGTAGGTCTGTCTTATATATCATCCATGAGGTAGTGAGTCCTACCTTCAGTCCATTGATGAACCAGGTGATGTGCGGTGCAGGCAGCGCGGGCGCGGTGGTGCAGTTGGCTCGCAGCGTCTCACCGGCACTCAGGTAGTGGGTCGGGAAGTCCATTCACTAGTGGTGCTTCTTTAGGTCTGTCTTATATATCATCCATAGGATTAATGAGTTCTACCTTCAGTCCATTGATGAACCAGGTGATGTGCGGTGCAGGCAGAGCAGGTGCGGTGGTGCAGTTGGCTCGCAGCGTCTCGCCGGCACTCAGGTAGTGGGTCGGAAAGTTGACGCGCGATAATGGTGCTTCTCAGGTTCCCTTCAATACAACCATGGATTGATGAACCTACCTTCAGTCCATTGATGAACCAGGTGATGTGCGGTGCAGGCAGCGCGGGCGCGGTGGTGCAGTTGGCTCGCAGCGTCTCGCCGGCACTCAGGTAGTGGGTAGGGCTTCCAATACCGGTATACCGGTATTGGCCAATACCGGGATCACGGACTTTTTTGACCTCTTTTCAGTACCGGTATTAAAAATCTAATACCGGTATTCCACCCACTTTCTACCTACTTGAGTGCCCGACACGCTCTCGGCCCTATTCTACCCACTTTCTACCTACTAGAGTGCCCGACACGCTCTTGGCCCTATTCTACCCACTTTCTACCTACTAGAGTGCCCGACACGCTCTTGGCCTATTCTACCCACTTTCTACCTACTAGAGTGCCCGACACGCTCTTGGCCCTATTCTACCCACTTTCTACCTACTAGAGTGCCCGACACGCTCTTGGCCTATTCTACCCACTTTCTACCTACTAGAGTGCCCGACACGCTCTTGGCCTATTCTACCCATTTTCTACCTACTAGAGTGCCCGACACGCTCTTGGCCTATTCTACCCACTTTCTACCTACTAGAGTGCCCGACACGCTCTTGGCCCGTTCGTCACACTTTCTACCTACTAGAGTGCCCGACACGCTCTTGGCCTATTCTACCCACTTTCTACCTACTAGAGTGCCCGACACGCTCTCGGCCTATTCTACCCACTTTCTACCTACTAGAGTGCCCGACACGCTCTTGGCCTATTCTACCCACTTTCTACCTACTAGAGTGCCCGACACGCTCTTGCCCTATTCTACCCATTTTCTACCTACTAGAGTGCCCGACACGCTCTTGGCCCTATTCTACCCACTTTCTACCTACTAGAGTGCCCGACACGCTCTTGGCCCGTTTCGTCACACTTTCTACCTACTAGAGTGCCCGACACGCTCTTGGCCCTATTGTACCCACTTTCTACCTACTAGAGTGCCCGACACGCTCTTGGCCCTATTCAACCCACTTTCTACCTACTAGAGTGCCCGACACGCTCTTGGCCTATTCTACCCACATTCTACCTACTAGAGTGCCCGACACGCTCTTGGCCCTATTCTACCCACTTTCTACCTACTAGAGTGCCCGACACGCTCTTGGCCCCATTCTACCCACTTTCTACCTACTAGAGTGCCCGACACGCTCTTGGCTCGATTCAACCCACTTTCTAACTATTGGTGTATTTTTATTAGTGGCGGATCCGTTAAGGGTGTGTTCTGTCAATGAAATTGAACAACTTTCCCCAAGGAACATTTTTGGGTACTGGGTACTATCGGCAGCACATGAACCTACCCCAAGCAAGGGATCACCATAGTATTGGTGTTTTCATCGAAACACTACGAGAGACCAGTTTTAGCTGGCCTCACTTTCATACAAACACTACGAGAGAGACCAGTTTTAGCTGGCCTCACTTAGTGACTGTATGGAGGACCACTATAATTATGTTCGACTCTGGTGCGATTTCAAACAGTTTGCTAAGAACAGTGTGCCATATACAATGTTGCGCAACATCGTTCAAATTTTGCTAGCGCAATGTTGCGCCACCGATCGCCGTAAGTGATGTACCATCGAACGCGGCTCGAGTTCCTCTTTCAAACGACACCCCACACATGGTACCTACTACTACCTTCTACCGTACCGTAGGCGGTTTTCCAGTTCTAATTTTTAATTTTTAAGTTTTAAGTTCTAAGTTCTAAGTTTTCGCGAGGCGAACGTGTCCGCGTGGCGAACACTATGCACCCACAACCTTTATCATATCGCAGAAAACATTTCATTACCGCGTTTTAAAAAACTACTAGCGCCATCTAGTTTTTTTATACGAAAATACTTTCGACAATTGAAATGTGACTTTATTTCTACAGTAGACATTTTCTTATTGCTTTGTAATAAAAAGTTGCATAAAACATAACTTTTTTATGACTCACGTCCTCGGAGAAAACATTCCATTAATACCGTAATACCGGGATCCCGGTATTGAAGAAAATGATCCGGTATTCAATACCGGTATTGAAAAGTCCGGTATTCGAAAGCCCTAGTAGTGGGTCGGGAAGTCGTTGTTCGGATGGTGCTTCTGTAGGTCTGTCTTGCAAATCATCTATGGGGTGATGAACCTACCTTCAGTCCATTGATGAACCAGGTGATGTGCGGTGCAGGCAGCGCGGGCGCGGTGGTGCAGTTGGCTCGCAGCGTCTCGCCGGCACTCAGGTAGTGCGTCGGGAAGTCGATGCGCGGGTGGTGCTTCTGTAGGTCTGTCTTATATATCATCCATGAGGTAGTGAGTCCTACCTTCAGTCCATTGATGAACCAGGTGATGTGCGGTGCAGGCAGCGCGGGCGCGGTGGTGCAGTTGGCTCGCAGCGTCTCACCGGCACTCAGGTAGTGGGTCGGGAAGTCCATTCACTAGTGGTGCTTCTTTAGGTCTGTCTTATATATCATCCATAGGATTAATGAGTTCTACCTTCAGTCCATTGATGAACCAGGTGATGTGCGGTGCAGGCAGAGCAGGTGCGGTGGTGCAGTTGGCTCGCAGCGTCTCGCCGGCACTCAGGTAGTGGGTCGGAAAGTTGACGCGCGATAATGGTGCTTCTCAGGTTCCTTCAATACAACCATGGATTGATGAACCTACCTTCAGTCCATTGATGAACCAGGTGATGTGCGGTGCAGGCAGCGCGGGCGCGGTGGTGCAGTTGGCTCGCAGCGTCTCGCCGGCACTCAGGTAGTGGGTAGGGCTTCCAATACCGGTATACCGGTATTGGCCAATACCGGGATCACGGACTTTTTTGACCTCTTTTCAGTACCGGTATTAAAAATCTAATACCGGTATTCCACCCACTTTCTACCTACTTGAGTGCCCGACACGCTCTCGGCCTATTCTACCCACTTTCGACCTACTAGAGTGCCCGACACGCTCTTGGCCCTATTCTACCCACTTTCTACCTACTAGAGTGCCCGACACGCTCTTGGCCTATTCTACCCACTTTCTACCTACTAGAGTGCCCGACACGCTCTTGGCCTATTCTACCCACTTTCTACCTACTAGAGTGCCCGACACGCTCTTGGCCTATTCTACCCACTTTCTACCTACTAGAGTGCCCGACACGCTCTTGGCCTATTCTACCCATTTTCTACCTACTAGAGTGCCCGACACGCTCTTGGCCTATTCTACCCTCTTTCTACCTACTAGAGTGCCCGACTCGCTCTTGGCCCGTTTCGTCACACTTTCTACCTACTAGAGTGCCCGACACGCTCTTGGCCCTATTCTACCCACTTTCTACCTACTAGAGTGCCCGACACGCTCTCGGCCTATTCTACCCACTTTCTACCTACTAGAGTGCCCGACACGCTCTTGGCCCTATTCTACCCACTTTCTACCTACTAGAGTGCCCGACACGCTCTTGGCCTATTCTACCCATTTTCTACCTACTAGAGTGCCCGACACGCTCTTGGCCCTATTCTACCCACTTTCTACCTACTAGAGTGCCCGACACGCTCTTGGCCCGTTTCGTCACACTTTCCTACTAGAGTGCCCGACACGCTCTTGGCCCTATTGTACCCACTTTCTACCTACTAGAGTGCCCGACACGCTCTTGGCCTATTCAACCCACTTTCTACCTACTAGAGTGCCCGACACGCTCTTGGCCCTATTCTACCCACATTCTACCTACTAGAGTGCCCGACACGCTCTTGGCCCTATTCTACCCACTTTCTACCTACTAGAGTGCCCGACACGCTCTTGGCCCCATTCTACCCACTTTCTACCTACTAGAGTGCCCGACACGCTCTTGGCTCGATTCAACCCACTTTCTAACTATTGGTGTATTTTTATTAGTGGCGGATCCGTTAAGGGTGTGTTCTGTCAATGAAATTGAACAACTTTCCCCAAGGAACATTTTTGGGTACTGGGTACTATCGGCAGCACATGAACCTACCCCAAGCAAGGGATCACCATAGTATTGGTGTTTTCATCGAAACACTACGAGAGACCAGTTTTAGCTGGCCTCACTTTCATACAAACACTACGAGAGAGACCAGTTTTAGCTGGCCTCACTTAGTGACTGTATGGAGGACCACTATAATTATGTTCGACTCTGGTGCGATTTCAAACAGTTTGCTAAGAACAGTGTGCCATATACAATGTTGCGCAACATCGTTCAAATTTTGCTAGCGCAATGTTGCGCCACCGATCGCCGTAAGTGATGTACCATCGAACGCGGCTCGAGTTCCTCTTTCAAACGACACCCCACACATGGTACCTACTACTACCTTCTACCGTACCGTAGGCGGTTTTCCAGTTCTAATTTTTAATTTTTAAGTTTTAAGTTCTAAGTTCTAAGTTTTCGCGAGGCGAACGTGTCCGCGTGGCGAACACTATGCACCCACAACCTTTATCATATCGCAGAAAACATTTCATTACCGCGTTTTAAAAAACTACTAGCGCCATCTAGTTTTTTTATACGAAAATACTTTCGACAATTGAAATGTGACTTTATTTCTACAGTAGACATTTTCTTATTGCTTTGTAATAAAAAGTTGCATAAAACATAACTTTTTTATGACTCACGTCCTCGGAGAAAACATTCCATTAATACCGTAATACCGGGATCCCGGTATTGAAGAAAATGATCCGGTATTCAATACCGGTATTGAAAAGTCCGGTATTCGAAAGCCCTAGTAGTGGGTCGGGAAGTCGTTGTTCGGATGGTGCTTCTGTAGGTCTGTCTTGCAAATCATCTATGGGGTGATGAACCTACCTTCAGTCCATTGATGAACCAGGTGATGTGCGGTGCAGGCAGCGCGGGCGCGGTGGTGCAGTTGGCTCGCAGCGTCTCGCCGGCACTCAGGTAGTGGGTCGGGAAGTCGATGCGCGGGTGGTGCTTCTGTAGGTCTGTCTTATATATCATCCATGAGGTAGTGAGTCCTACCTTCAGTCCATTGATGAACCAGGTGATGTGCGGTGCAGGCAGCGCGGGCGCGGTGGTGCAGTTGGCTCGCAGCGTCTCACCGGCACTCAGGTAGTGGGTCGGGAAGTCCATTCACTAGTGGTGCTTCTTTAGGTCTGTCTTATATATCATCCATAGGATTAATGAGTTCTACCTTCAGTCCATTGATGAACCAGGTGATGTGCGGTGCAGGCAGAGCAGGTGCGGTGGTGCAGTTGGCTCGCAGCGTCTCGCCGGCACTCAGGTAGTGGGTCGGAAAGTTGACGCGCGATAATGGTGCTTCTCAGGTTCCCTTCAATACAACCATGGATTGATGAACCTACCTTCAGTCCATTGATGAACCAGGTGATGTGCGGTGCAGGCAGCGCGGGCGCGGTGGTGCAGTTGGCTCGCAGCGTCTCGCCGGCACTCAGGTAGTGGGTAGGGCTTCCAATACCGGTATACCGGTATTGGCCAATACCAGATCACGGACTTTTTGACCTCTTTTCAGTACCGGTATTAAAAATCTAATACCGGTATTCCACCCACTTTCTACCTACTTGAGTGCCCGACACGCTCTCGGCCCTATTCTACCCACTTTCTACCTACTAGAGTGCCCGACACGCTCTTGGCCCTATTCTACCCACTTTCTACCTACTAGAGTGCCCGACACGCTCTTGACCTATTCTACCCACGTTCTACCTACTAGAGTGCCCGACACGCTCTTGGCCTATTCTACCCACTTTCTACCTACTAGAGTGCCCGACACGCTCTTGGCCTATTCTACCCACTTTCTACCTACTAGAGTGCCCGACACGCTCTTGGCCTATTCTACCCATTTTCTACCTACTAGAGTGCCCGACACGCTCTTGGCCCTATTCTACCCACTTTCTACCTACTAGAGTGCCCGACACGCTCTTGGCCCTGTTCGGCACACTTTCTACCTACTAGAGTGCCCGACACGCTCTTGGCCCTATTCTACCCACTTTCTACCTACTAGAGTGCCCGACACGCTCTCGGCCTATTCTACCCACTTTCTACCTACTAGAGTGCCCGACACGCTCTTGGCCTATTCTACCCACTTTCTACCTACTAGAGTGCCCGACACGCTCTTGGCCCTATTCTACCCATTTTCTACCTACTAGAGTGCCCGACACGCTCTTGGCCTATTCTACCCACTTTCTACCTACTAGAGTGCCCGACACGCTCTTGGCCCGTTTCGTCACACTTTCTACCTACTAGAGTGCCCGACACGCTCTTGGCCTATTGTACCCACTTTCTACCTACTAGAGTGCCCGACACGCTCTTGGCCTATTCAACCCACTTTCTACCTACTAGAGTGCCCGACACGCTCTTGGCCCTATTCTACCCACATTCTACCTACTAGAGTGCCCGACACGCTCTTGGCCCTATTCTACCCACTTTCTACCTACTAGAGTGCCCGACACGCTCTTGGCCCCATTCTACCCACTTTCTACCTACTAGAGTGCCCGACACGCTCTTGGCTCGATTCAACCCACTTTCTAACTATTGGTGTATTTTTATTAGTGGCGGATCCGTTAAGGGTGTGTTCTGTCAATGAAATTGAACAACTTTCCCCAAGGAACATTTTTGGGTACTGGGTACTATCGGCAGCACATGAACCTACCCCAAGCAAGGGATCACCATAGTATTGGTGTTTTCATCGAAACACTACGAGAGACCAGTTTTAGCTGGCCTCACTTTCATACAAACACTACGAGAGAGAGACCAGTTTTAGCTGGCCTCACTTAGTGACTGTATGGAGGACCACTATAATTATGTTCGACTCTGGTGCGATTTCAAACAGTTTGCTAAGAACAGTGTGCCATATACAATGTTGCGCAACATCGTTCAAATTTTGCTAGCGCAATGTTGCGCCACCGATCGCCGTAAGTGATGTACCATCGAACGCGGCTCGAGTTCCTCTTTCAAACGACACCCCACACATGGTACCTACTACTACCTTCTACCGTACCGTAGGCGGTTTTCCAGTTCTAATTTTTAATTTTTAAGTTTTAAGTTCTAAGTTCTAAGTTTTCGCGAGGCGAACGTGTCCGCGTGGCGAACACTATGCACCCACAACCTTTATCATATCGCAGAAAACATTTCATTACCGCGTTTTAAAAAACTACTAGCGCCATCTAGTTTTTTTATACGAAAATACTTTCGACAATTGAAATGTGACTTTATTTCTACAGTAGACATTTTCTTATTGCTTTGTAATAAAAAGTTGCATAAAACATAACTTTTTTATGACTCACGTCCTCGGAGAAAACATTCCATTAATACCGTAATACCGGGATCCCGGTATTGAAGAAAATGATCCGGTATTCAATACCGGTATTGAAAAAGTCCGGTATTCGAAAGCCCTAGTAGTGGGTCGGGAAGTCGTTGTTCGGATGGTGCTTCTGTAGGTCTGTCTTGCAAATCATCTATGGGGTGATGAACCTACCTTCAGTCCATTGATGAACCAGGTGATGTGCGGTGCAGGCAGCGCGGGCGCGGTGGTGCAGTTGGCTCGCAGCGTCTCGCCGGCACTCAGGTAGTGCGTCGGGAAGTCGATGCGCGGGTGGTGCTTCTGTAGGTCTGTCTTATATATCATCCATGAGGTAGTGAGTCCTACCTTCAGTCCATTGATGAACCAGGTGATGTGCGGTGCAGGCAGCGCGGGCGCGGTGGTGCAGTTGGCTCGCAGCGTCTCACCGGCACTCAGGTAGTGGGTCGGGAAGTCCATTCACTAGTGGTGCTTCTTTAGGTCTGTCTTATATATCATCCATAGGATTAATGAGTTCTACCTTCAGTCCATTGATGAACCAGGTGATGTGCGGTGCAGGCAGAGCAGGTGCGGTGGTGCAGTTGGCTCGCAGCGTCTCGCCGGCACTCAGGTAGTGGGTCGGAAAGTTGACGCGCGATAATGGTGCTTCTCAGGTTCCCTTCAATACAACCATGGATTGATGAACCTACCTTCAGTCCATTGATGAACCAGGTGATGTGCGGTGCAGGCAGCGCGGGCGCGGTGGTGCAGTTGGCTCGCAGCGTCTCGCCGGCACTCAGGTAGTGGGTAGGGCTTCCAATACCGGTATACCGGTATTGGCCAATACCGGATCACGGACTTTTTGACCTCTTTTCAGTACCGGTATTAAAATCTAATACCGGTATTCCACCCACTTTCTACCTACTTGAGTGCCCGACACGCTCTCGGCCCTATTCTACCCACTTTCTACCTACTAGAGTGCCCGACACGCTCTTGGCCTATTCTACCCACTTTCTACCTACTAGAGTGCCCGACACGCTCTTGGCCTATTCTACCCACTTTCTACCTACTAGAGTGCCCGACACGCTCTTGGCCTATTCTACCCACTTTCTACCTACTAGAGTGCCCGACACGCTCTTGGCCTATTCTACCCACTTTCTACCTACTAGAGTGCCCGACACGCTCTTGGCCTATTCTACCCACTTTCTACCTACTAGAGTGCCCGACACGCTCTTGGCCCTATTCTACCCACCTACTCCCGACACGCACACTTTCTACCTACTAGAGTGCCCGACACGCTCTTGGCCTATTCTACCCACTTTCTAACTACTAGAGTGCCCGACACGCTCTTGGCCAAATTCTACCAACATTCTACCGACAAGAGTGCCCGACTCGCTCTTGTCCCGTGTCGTCCCTATTTCTACCTACTAGAGTGCCCGACACGCTCTTGGCCTATTCTACCCATTTTCACCTACTAGAGTGCCCGACACGCTCTTGGCCTATTCGTCTACCTACTAGAGTGCCCGACACGCTCTTGGCTACCTACTAGAGTGCCCGACACGCTCTTGGCCCTATTGTACCCACTTTCTACCTACTAGAGTGCCCGACACGCTCTTGGCCCTATTCAACCCACTTTCTACCTACTAGAGTGCCCGACAAGCTCTTGGCCTATTCAACCCACATTCTACCTACTAGAGTGCCCGACACGCTCTTGGCCCTATTCTACCCACTTTCTACCTACTAGAGTGCCCGACACGCTCTTGGCCCCATTCTACCCACTTTCTACCTACTAGAGTGCCCGACACGCTCTTGGCTCGATTCAACCCACTTTCTAACTATTGGTGTATTTTTATTAGTGGCGGATCCGTTAAGGGTGTGTTCTGTCAATGAAATTGAACAACTTTCCCAAGGAACATTTTTGGGTACTGGGTACTATCGGCAGCACATGAACCTACCCCAAGCAAGGGATCACCATAGTATTGGTGTTTTCATCGAAACACTACGAGAGACCAGTTTTAGCTGGCCTCACTTTCATACAAACACTACGAGAGAGACCAGTTTTAGCTGGCCTCACTTAGTGACTGTATGGAGGACCACTATAATTATGTTCGACTCTGGTGCGATTTCAAACAGTTTGCTAAGAACAGTGTGCCATATACAATGTTGCGCAACATCGTTCAAATTTTGCTAGCGCAATGTTGCGCCACCGATCGCCGTAAGTGATGTACCATCGAACGCGGCTCGAGTTCCTCTTTCAAACGACACCCCACACATGGTACCTACTACTACCTTCTACCGTACCGTAGGCGGTTTTCCAGTTCTAATTTTTAATTTTTAAGTTTTAAGTTCTAAGTTCTAAGTTTTCGCGAGGCGAACGTGTCCGCGTGGCGAACACTATGCACCCACAACCTTTATCATATCGCAGAAAACATTTCATTACCGCGTTTTAAAAAACTACTAGCGCCATCTAGTTTTTTTATACGAAAATACTTTCGACAATTGAAATGTGACTTTATTTCTACAGTAGACATTTTCTTATTGCTTTGTAATAAAAAGTTGCATAAAACATAACTTTTTTTTATGACTCACGTCCTCAAAACATTCCATTAATACCGTAATACCGGGATCCCGGTATTGAAGAAAATGATCCGGTATTCAATACCGGTATTGAAAAAGTCCGGTATTCGAAAGCCCTAGTAGTGGGTCGGGAAGTCGTTGTTCGGATGGTGCTTCTGTAGGTCTGTCTTGCAAATCATCTATGGGGTGATGAACCTACCTTCAGTCCATTGATGAACCAGGTGATGTGCGGTGCAGGCAGCGCGGGCGCGGTGGTGCAGTTGGCTCGCAGCGTCTCGCCGGCACTCAGGTAGTGCGTCGGGAAGTCGATGCGCGGGTGGTGCTTCTGTAGGTCTGTCTTATATATCATCCATGAGGTAGTGAGTCCTACCTTCAGTCCATTGATGAACCAGGTGATGTGCGGTGCAGGCAGCGCGGGCGCGGTGGTGCAGTTGGCTCGCAGCGTCTCACCGGCACTCAGGTAGTGGGTAGGGAAGTCCATTCACTAGTGGTGCTTCTTTAGGTCTGTCTTATATATCATCCATAGGATTAATGAGTTCTACCTTCAGTCCATTGATGAACCAGGTGATGTGCGGTGCAGGCAGAGCAGGTGCGGTGGTGCAGTTGGCTCGCAGCGTCTCGCCGGCACTCAGGTAGTGGGTCGGAAAGTTGACGCGCGATAATGGTGCTTCTCAGGTTCCCTTCAATACAACCATGGATTGATGAACCTACCTTCAGTCCATTGATGAACCAGGTGATGTGCGGTGCAGGCAGCGCGGGCGCGGTGGTGCAGTTGGCTCGCAGCGTCTCGCCGGCACTCAGGTAGTGGGTAGGGCTTCAATACCGGTATACCGGTATTGGCCAATACCGGATCACGGACTTTTTGACCTCTTTTCAGTACCGGTATTAAAATCTAATACCGGTATTCCACCCACTTTCTACCTACTTGAGTGCCCGACACGCTCGGCCTATTCTACCCACTTTCTACCTACTAGAGTGCCCGACACGCTCTTGGCCTATTCTACCCACTTTCTACCTACTAGAGTGCCCGACACGCTCTTGGCCTATTCTACCCACTTTCTACCTACTAGAGTGCCCGACACGCTCTTGGCCTATTCTACCCACTTTCTACCTACTAGAGTGCCCGACACGCTCTTGGCCTATTCTACCCACTTTCTACCTACTAGAGTGCCCGACACGCTCTTGGCCTATTCTACCCATTTTCACCTACTAGAGTGCCCGACACGCTCTTGGCCTATTCTACCCACTTTCTACCTACTAGAGTGCCCGACACGCTCTTGGCCCGTTCGTCACACTTTCTACCTACTAGAGTGCCCGACACGCTCTTGGCCCCATTCTACCCACTTTCTACCTACTAGAGTGCCCGACACGCTCTTGGCCCTAGTCTACCCACTTTCTACCTACTAGAGTGCCCGACACGCTCTTGGCCCTCTTCTACCCACTTTCTACCTACTAGAGTGCCCGACACGCTCTTGGCCCTTCTACCCACTTTGCACCTACTAGAGTGCCCGACACGCTCTTGGCCCTCTTCTACCCACTTTCTACCTACTAGAGTGCCCGACACGCTCTTGGCCCGTTTCGTCACACTTTCTACCTACTAGAGTGCCCGACACGCTCTTGGCCTATTGTACCCACTTTCTACCTACTAGAGTGCCCGACACGCTCTTGGCCCTATTCAACCCACTTTCTACCTACTAGAGTGCCCGACACGCTCTTGGCCCTATTCTACCCACATTCTACCTACTAGAGTGCCCGACACGCTCTTGGCCCTATTCTACCCACTTTCTACCTACTAGAGTGCCCGACACGCTCTTGGCCCCATTCTACCCACTTTCTACCTACTAGAGTGCCCGACACGCTCTTGGCTCGATTCAACCCACTTTCTAACTATTGGTGTATTTTTATTAGTGGCGGATCCGTTAAGGGTGTGTTCTGTCAATGAAATTGAACAACTTTCCCCAAGGAACATTTTTGGGTACTGGGTACTATCGGCAGCACATGAACCTACCCCAAGCAAGGGATCACCATAGTATTGGTGTTTTCATCGAAACACTACGAGAGACCAGTTTTAGCTGGCCTCACTTTCATACAAACACTACGAGAGAGAGACCAGTTTTAGCTGGCCTCACTTAGTGACTGTATGGAGGACCACTATAATTATGTTCGACTCTGGTGCGATTTCAAACAGTTTGCTAAGAACAGTGTGCCATATACAATGTTGCGCAACATCGTTCAAATTTTGCTAGCGCAATGTTGCGCCACCGATCGCCGTAAGTGATGTACCATCGAACGCGGCTCGAGTTCCTCTTTCAAACGACACCCCACACATGGTACCTACTACTACCTTCTACCGTACCGTAGGCGGTTTTCCAGTTCTAATTTTTAATTTTTAAGTTTTAAGTTCTAAGTTCTAAGTTTTCGCGAGGCGAACGTGTCCGCGTGGCGAACACTATGCACCCACAACCTTTATCATATCGCAGAAAACATTTCATTACCGCGTTTTAAAAAACTACTAGCGCCATCTAGTTTTTTTATACGAAAATACTTTCGACAATTGAAATGTGACTTTATTTCTACAGTAGACATTTTCTTATTGCTTTGTAATAAAAAGTTGCATAAAACATAACTTTTTTATGACTCACGTCCTCGGAGAAATACAATCCAATAATAACGTAATACCGGGATACCGGTATTGAAGAAAATGATCCGTTATTCAATACCGGTATTGAAAAAGTCCGGTATTCGAAAGCCCTAGTAGTGGGTCGGGAAGTCGTTGTTCGGATGGTGCTTCTGTAGGTCTGTCTTGCAAATCATCTATGGGGTGATGAACCTACCTTCAGTCCATTGATGAACCAGGTGATGTGCGGTGCAGGCAGCGCGGGCGCGGTGGTGCAGTTGGCTCGCAGCGTCTCGCCGGCACTCAGGTAGTGCGTCGGGAAGTCGATGCGCGGGTGGTGCTTCTGTAGGTCTGTCTTATATATCATCCATGAGGTAGTGAGTCCTACCTTCAGTCCATTGATGAACCAGGTGATGTGCGGTGCAGGCAGCGCGGGCGCGGTGGTGCAGTTGGCTCGCAGCGTCTCACCGGCACTCAGGTAGTGGGTCGGGAAGTCCATTCACTAGTGGTGCTTCTTTAGGTCTGTCTTATATATCATCCATAGGATTAATGAGTTCTACCTTCAGTCCATTGATGAACCAGGTGATGTGCGGTTTTTTTGACCTCTTTTCAGTACCGGTATTAAAATCTAATACCGGTATTCCACCCACTTTCTACCTACTTGAGTGCCCGACACGCTCTCGGCCCTATTCTACCCACTTTCTACCTACTAGAGTGCCCGACACGCTCTTGGCCCTATTCTACCCACTTTCTACCTACTAGAGTGCCCGACACGCTCTTGGCCCTATTCTACCCACTTTCTACCTACTAGAGTGCCCGACACGCTCTTGGCCCTATTCTTACCACTTTCTACCTACTAGAGTGCCCGACACGCTCTTGGCCCTATTCTACCCATTTTCTACCTACTAGAGTGCCCGAAACGCTCATGGCCTATTCTACCCACTTTCTACCTACTAGAGTGCCCGACACGCTCTTGGCCCGTATTCTACCCACTTTCTCCCTACTAGAGTGCCCGACACGCTCTTGGCCTATTCTACCCACTTTCTACCTACTAGAGTGCCCGACACGCTTGGCCCTATTCTACCCACTTTCTACCTACTAGAGTGCCCGACACGCTCTTGGCCTATTCTACCCACTTTCTACCTACTAGAGTGCCCGACACGCTCTTGGCCCGTTTCGTCACACTTTCTACCTACTAGAGTGCCCGACACGCTCTTGGCCTATTGTACCCACTTTCTACCTACTAGAGTGCCCGACACGCTCTTGGCCTATTCAACCCACTTTCTACCTACTAGAGTGCCCGACACGCTCTTGCCCTATTCTACCCACATTCTACCTACTAGAGTGCCCGACACGCTCTTGGCCCTATTCTACCCACTTTCTACCTACTAGAGTGCCCGACACGCTCTTGGCCCCATTCTACCCACTTTCTACCTACTAGAGTGCCCGACACGCTCTTGGCCCCATTCTACCCACTTTCTAACTATTGGTGTATATTTATTAGTGGCGGATCCGTTAAGGGTGTGTTCTGTCAATGAAATTGAACAACTTTCCCCAAGGAACATTTTTGGGTACTGGGTACTATCGGCAGCACATGAACCTACCCCAAGCAAGGGATCACCATAGTATTGGTGTTTTCATCGAAACACTACGAGAGACCAGTTTTAGCTGGCCTCACTTTCATACAAACACTACGAGAGAGAGACCAGTTTTAGCTGGCCTCACTTAGTGACTGTATGGAGGACCACTATAATTATGTTCGACTCTGGTGCGATTTCAAACAGTTTGCTAAGAACAGTGTGCCATATACAATGTTGCGCAACATCGTTCAAATTTTGCTAGCGCAATGTTGCGCCACCGATCGCCGTAAGTGATGTACCATCGAACGCGGCTCGAGTTCCTCTTTCAAACGACACCCCACACATGGTACCTACTACTACCTTCTACCGTACCGTAGGCGGTTTTCCAGTTCTAATTTTTAATTTTAAGTTTTAAGTTCTAAGTTCTAAGTTTTCGCGAGGCGAACGTGTCCGCGTGGCGAACACTATGCACCCACAACCTTTATCATATCGCAGAAAACATTTCATTACCGCGTTTTAAAAAACTACTAGCGCCATCTAGTTTTTTTATACGAAAATACTTTCGACAATTGAAATGTGACTTTATTTCTACAGTAGACATTTTCTTATTGCTTTGTAATAAAAAGTTGCATAAAACATAACTTTTTTTTATGACTCACGTCCTCGGAGAAAAACATTCCATTAATACCGTAATACCGGGATCCCGGTATTGAAGAAAATGATCCGGTATTCAATACCGGTATTGAAAAAGTCCGGTATTCGAAAGCCCTAGTAGTGGGTCGGGAAGTCGTTGTTCGGATGGTGCTTCTGTAGGTCTGTCTTGCAAATCATCTATGGGGTGATGAACCTACCTTCAGTCCATTGATGAACCAGGTGATGTGCGGTGCAGGCAGCGCGGGCGCGGTGGTGCAGTTGGCTCGCAGCGTCTCGCCGGCACTCAGGTAGTGCGTCGGGAAGTCGATGCGCGGGTGGTGCTTCTGTAGGTCTGTCTTATATATCATCCATGAGGTAGTGAGTCCTACCTTCAGTCCATTGATGAACCAGGTGATGTGCGGTGCAGGCAGCGCGGGCGCGGTGGTGCAGTTGGCTCGCAGCGTCTCACCGGCACTCAGGTAGTGGGTCGGGAAGTCCATTCACTAGTGGTGCTTCTTTAGGTCTGTCTTATATATCATCCATAGGATTAATGAGTTCTACCTTCAGTCCATTGATGAACCAGGTGATGTGCGGTGCAGGCAGAGCAGGTGCGGTGGTGCAGTTGGCTCGCAGCGTCTCGCCGGCACTCAGGTAGTGGGTCGGAAAGTTGACGCGCGATAATGGTGCTTCTCAGGTTCCCTTCAATACAACCATGGATTGATGAACCTACCTTCAGTCCATTGATGAACCAGGTGATGTGCGGTGCAGGCAGCGCGGGCGCGGTGGTGCAGTTGGCTCGCAGCGTCTCGCCGGCACTCAGGTAGTGGTAGGGCTTCCAATACCGGTATACCGGTATTGGCCAATACCGGGATCACGGACTTTTTTGACCTCTTTTCAGTACCGGTATTAAAAATCTAATACCGGTATTCCACCCACTTTCTACCTACTTGAGTGCCCGACACGCTCTCGGCCCTATTCTACCCACTTTCTACCTACTAGAGTGCCCGACACGCTCTTGGCCCTATTCTACCCACTTTCTACCTACTAGAGTGCCCGACACGCTCTTGGCCCTATTCTACCCACTTTCTACCTACTAGAGTGCCCGACACGCTCTAGGCCTATTCTACCCACTTTCTACCTACTAGAGTGCCCGACACGCTCTTGGCCCTATTCTACCCACTTTCTACCTACTAGAGTGCCCGACACGCTCTTGGCCCTATTCTACCCATTTTCTACCTACTAGAGTGCCCGACACGCTCTTGGCCCTATTCTACCCACTTTCTACCTACTAGAGTGCCCGACACGCTCTTGGCCCGTTTCGTCACACTTTCTACCTACTAGAGTGCCCGACACGCTCTTGGTCCTATTCTACACACTTTCTACCTACTAGAGTGCCCGACACGCTCTCGGCCTATTCTACCCACTTTCTACCTACTAGAGTGCCCGACACGCTCTTGGCCTATTCTACCCACTTTCTACCTACTAGAGTGCCCGACACGCTCTTGGCCTATTCTACCCATTTTCTACCTACTAGAGTGCCCGACACGCTCTTGGCCCTATTCTACCCACTTTCTACCTACTAGAGTGCCCGACACGCACTTGGCCCGTTTCGTCACACTTTCTACCTACTAGAGTGCCCGACACGCTCTTGGCCCCATTGTACCCACTTTCTACCTACTAGAGTGCCCGACACGCCTTGGCCTATTCAACCCACTTTCTACCTACTAGAGTGCCCGACACGCTCTTGGCCCTATTCTACCCACATTCTACCTACTAGAGTGCCCGACACGCTCTTGGCCCTATTCTACCCACTTTCTACCTACTAGAGTGCCCGACACGCTCTTGGCCCCATTCTACCCACTTTCTACCTACTAGAGTGCCCGACACGCTCTTGGCCTGATTCAACCCACTTTCTAACTATTGGTGTATTTTTATTAGTGGCGGATCCGTTAAGGGTGTGTTCTGTCAATGAAATTGAACAACTTTCCCAAGGAACATTTTGGGCACTGGGTACGATCGGCAGCACATGAACCTACCCCAAGCAAGGGATCACCATAGTATTGGTGTTTTCATCGAATCACTACGAGAGACCAGTTTTTGCTGGCGTGTCTTTCATACAAACACTACGAGAGAGACCAGTTTTAGCTGGCCTCACTTAGTGACTGTATGGAGGACCACTATAATTATGTTCGACTCTGGTGCGATTTCAAACAGTTTGCTAAGAACAGTGTGCCATATACAATGTTGCGCAACATCGTTCAAATTTTGCTAGCGCAATGTTGCGCCACCGATCGCCGTAAGTGATGTACCATCGAACGCGGCTCGAGTTCCTCTTCAAACGACACCCCACACATGGTACCTACTACTACCTTCTACCGTACCGTAGGCGGTTTTCCAGTTCTAATTTTTAATTTTTAAGTTTTAAGTTCTAAGTTCTAAGTTTTCGCGAGGCGAACGTGTCCGCGTGGCGAACACTATGCACCCACAACCTTTATCATATCGCAGAAAACATTTCATTACCGCGTTTTAAAAAACTACTAGCGCCATCTAGTTTTTTTATACGAAAATACTTTCGACAATTGAAATGTGACTTTATTTCTACAGTAGACATTTTCTTATTGCTTTGTAATAAAAAGTTGCATAAAACATAACTTTTTTTTATGACTCACGTCCTCGGAGAAAAACATTCCATTAATACCGTAATACCGGGATCCCGGTATTGAAGAAAATGATCCGGTATTCAATACCGGTATTGAAAAAGTCCGGTATTCGAAAGCCCTAGTAGTGGGTCGAAGTCGTTGTTCGGATGGTGCTTCTGTAGGTCTGTCTTGCAAATCATCTATGGGGTGATGAACCTACCTTCAGTCCATTGATGAACCAGGTGATGTGCGGTGCAGGCAGCGCGGGCGCGGTGGTGCAGTTGGCTCGCAGCGTCTCGCCGGCACTCAGGTAGTGCGTCGGGAAGTCGATGCGCGGGTGGTGCTTCTGTAGGTCTGTCTTATATATCAACCAGAGGTAGTGAGTCCTACCTTCAGTCCATTGATGAACCAGGTGATGTGCGGTGCAGGCAGCGCGGGCGCGGTGGTGCAGTTGGCTCGCAGCGTCTCACCGGCACTCAGGTAGTGGGTCGGAAGTCCATTCACTAGTGGTGCTTCTTTAGGTCTGTCTTATATATCATCCATAGGATTAATGAGTTCTACCTTCAGTCCATTGATGAACCAGGTGATGTGCGGTGCAGGCAGAGCAGGTGCGGTGGTGCAGTTGGCTCGCAGCGTCTCGCCGGCACTCAGGTAGTGGGTCGGAAAGTTGACGCGCGATAATGGTGCTTCTCAGGTTCCCTTCAATACAACCATGGATTGATGAACCTACCTTCAGTCCATTGATGAACCAGGTGATGTGCGGTGCAGGCAGCGCGGGCGCGGTGGTGCAGTTGGCTCGCAGCGTCTCGCCGGCACTCAGGTAGTGGGTAGGGCTTCCAATACCGGTATACCGGTATTGGCCAATACCGGGATCACGGACTTTTTTGACCTCTTTTCAGTACCGGTATTAAAAATCTAATACCGGTATTCCACCCACTTTCTACCTACTTGAGTGCCCGACACGCTCTCGGCCCTATTCCACCCACTTTCTACCTACTAGAGTGCCCGACACGCTCTTGGCCCTATTCTACCCACTTTCTACCTACTAGAGTGCCCGACACGCTCTTGGCCTATTCTACCCACTTTCTACCTACTAGAGTGCCCGACACGCTCTTGGCCTATTCTACCCACTTTCTACCTACTAGAGTGCCCGACACGCTCTTGGCCTATTCTACCCACTTTCACCTACTAGAGTGCCCGACACGCCTTGGCCTATTCTACCCATTTTCTACCTACTAGAGTGCCCGACACGCTCTTGGCCTATTCTACCCACTTTCACCTACTAGAGTGCCCGACACGCTCTTGGCCCGTTTCTGTCACACTTTCACCTACTAGAGTGCCCGACACGCCTTGGTCCTATTCTACCCACTTTCTACCTACTAGAGTGCCCGACACGCCTCGGTCCTATTCTACCCACTTTCTACCTACTAGAGTGCCCGACACGCTCTTGGCCTATTCTACCCACTTTCTACCTAGAGTGCCCGACACGCTCTTGGCCCTATTCTACCCATTTTCACCTACTAGAGTGCCCGACACGCTCTTGGCCCTATTCTACCCACTTTCTACCTACTAGAGTGCCCGACACGCTCTTGGCCCGTTTCTGTCACACTTTCTACCTACTAGAGTGCCCGACACGCCTGGTCTCATTGTACCCACTTTCTACCTACTAGAGTGCCCGACACGCTCTTGGCCCTATTCAACCCACTTCTACCTACTAGGGTGCCCGACACGCTCTTGGCCCTATTCTACCCACATTCTCACCTACTAGAGTGCCCGACACGCCTTGGCCCTATTCTACCCACTTTCTACTACTAGAGTGCCCGACACGCTCTTGGCCCCATTCTACCCACTTTCTACCTACTAGAGTGCCCGACACGCTCTTGGCTCTATTCAACCCACTTTCTAACTAGTGGAGTATGATTATTAGTGTAGGATCAGTTAAGGGGGAGTTCTGTCAATTAAAGTGAACAACTATCCCAAGGAACATTTTTGGGTACTGGGTACTATCGGCAGCACATGAACCTACCCCAAGCAAGGGATCACCATAGTATTGGTGTTTTCATCGAAACACTACGAGAGACCAGTTTTAGCTGGCCTCACTTTCATACAAACACTACGAGAGAGACCAGTTTTAGCTGGCCTCACTTAGTGACTGTATGGAGGACCACTATAATTATGTTCGACTCTGGTGCGATTTCAAACAGTTTGCTAAGAACAGTGTGCCATATACAATGTTGCGCAACATCGTTCAAATTTTGCTAGCGCAATGTTGCGCCACCGATCGCCGTAAGTGATGTACCATCGAACGCGGCTCGAGTTCCTCTTTCAAACGACACCCCACACATGGTACCTACTACTACCTTCTACCGTACCGTAGGCGGTTTTCCAGTTCTAATTTTTAATTTTAAGTTTTAAGTTCTAAGTTCTAAGTTTTGAGGCGAACGTGTCGCGTGGCGAACACTATGCACCCACAACCTTTATCATATCGCAGAAAACATTTCATTACCGCGTTTTAAAAAACTACTAGCGCCATCTAGTTTTTTTATACGAAAATACTTTCGACAATTGAAATGTGACTTTATTTCTACAGTAGACATTTTCTTATTGCTTTGTAATAAAAAGTGGCATAAAGCATAACTTTTTTTTATGACTCACGTCAATACGTCCAATAATACCGTAATACCGGGATCTCGGTATTGATGAAAATGATCCGGTATTCAATACCGGTATTGAAAAAGTACGGTATTCGAAAGCCCTAGTAGTGGGTCAAGTCGTTGTTCGGATGGTGCTTCTGTAGGTCTGTCTTGCAAATCATCTATGGGGTGATGAACCTACCTTCAGTCCATTGATGAACCAGGTGATGTGCGGTGCAGGCAGCGCGGGCGCGGTGGTGCAGTTGGCTCGCAGCGTCTCGCCGGCACTCAGGTAGTGCGTCGGGAAGTCGATGCGCGGGTGGTGCTTCTGTAGGTCTGTCTTATATATCATCCATGAGGTAGTGAGTCCTACCTTCAGTCCATTGATGAACCAGGTGATGTGCGGTGCAGGCAGCGCGGGCGCGGTGGTGCAGTTGGCTCGCAGCGTCTCACCGGCACTCAGGTAGTGGGTCGGGAAGTCCATTCACTAGTGGTGCTTCTTAGGGTCTGTCTTATATATCATCCATAGGATTAATGAGTTCTACCTTCAGTCCATTGATGAACCAGGTGATGTGCGGTGCAGGCAGAGCAGGTGCGGTGGTGCAGTTGGCTCGCAGCGTCTCGCCGGCACTCAGGTAGTGGGTCGGAAAGTTGACGCGCGATAATGGTGCTTCTCAGGTTCCCTTCAATACAACCATGGATTGATGAACCTACCTTCAGTCCATTGATGAACCAGGTGATGTGCGGTGCAGGCAGCGCGGGCGCGGTGGTGCAGTTGGCTCGCAGCGTCTCGCCGGCACTCAGGTAGTGGGTAGGGCTTCCAATACCGGTATACCGGTATTGGCCAATACCGATCACGGACTTTTTGACCTTTTTCAGTACCGGTATTAAAAATCTAATACCGGTATTCCACCCACTTTCTACCTACTTGAGTGCCCGACACGCTCTGGCCCTATTCTACCCACTTTCTACCTACTAGAGTGCCCGACACGCTCTTGGCCCTATTCCCACCCACTTACCTACTAGAGTGCCCGACACGCCTTGGCCCTATTCACCCACTTTCACCTACTAGAGTGCCCGACACGCCTTGGTCTATTCTACCCACTTTCACCTACTAGAGTGCCCGACACGCTCTGGTCCTATTCTACCCACTTTACCACTAGAGTGCCCGACACGCCTTGGCCCTATTCCACCCATTTTCACCCACTAGAGTGCCCGACACGCCTTGGTCCCATTCTACCCACTGTCTACCTACTAGAGTGCCCGACACGCTCTGGCCCGTTTCGTCACACTTTCACCTACTAGAGTGCCCGACACGCTTGGCTCCATTCACCCACTTCTACTCACTAGAGTGCCCGACACGCCTCATCTCTATTCTACCCACTTTCTACTCACTAGAGTGCCCGACACGCTCTTGGCCCTATTCTACCCACTTTACCTACTAGAGTGCCCGACACGCCTTGGTCTATTCCCACCCATTTTCACTCCACTAGAGTGCCCGACACGCTTTGGCCCTATTCTCACCCACTTTCACCTACTAGAGTGCCCGACACGCTCTTGGCCCTGTTTGTCACACTTTCTACCCACTAGAGTGCCCGACACGCCTTGGCCTCATTAACTTTCTACCTACAGAGTGCCCGACACGCCTTGGCCCTATTCAACCCACTTCTACCTACTAGAGTGCCCGACACGCGCTTGCCCCTATTCTACCCACATTCTACCTACTAGAGTGCCCGACACGCTCTTGGCCCTATTCTACCCACTTTCTACCTACTAGAGTGCCCGACACGCTCTTGGCCCCATTCTACCCACTTTCTACCTACTAGAGTGCCCGACACGCTCTTGGCCTGATTCAACCCACTTTCTAACTATTGTATTTTTATTAGTGGCGGATCCGTTAAGGGTGTGTTCTGTCAATGAAATTGAACAACTTTCCCAAGGAACATTTTGGGTACTGGGTACTATCGGCAGCACATGAACCTCACCAAGCAAGGATCACCATAGTATTGGTGTTTTCATCGAAACACTACGAGAGACCAGTTTTAGCTGGCCTCACTTTCATACAAACACTACGAGAGAGAGACCAGTTTTAGCTGGCCTCACTTAGTGACTGTATGGAGGACCACTATAATTATGTTCGACTCTGGTGCGATTTCAAACAGTTTGCTAAGAACAGTGTGCCATATACAATGTTGCGCAACATCGTTCAAATTTTGCTAGCGCAATGTTGCGCCACCGATCGCCGTAAGTGATGTACCATCGAACGCGGCTCGAGTTCCTCTTTCAAACGACACCCCACACATGGTACCTACTACTACCTTCTACCGTACCGTAGGCGGTTTTCCAGTTCTAATTTTTAATTTTTAAGTTTTAAGTTCTAAGTTCTAAGTTGCGAGGCGAACGTCCGCGTGGCGAACACTATGCACCCACAACCTTTATCATATCGCAGAAAACATTTCATTACCGCGTTTTAAAAAACTACTAGCGCCATCTAGTTTTTTTATACGAAAATACTTTCGACAATTGAAATGTGACTTTATTTCTACAGTAGACATTTTCTTATTGCTTTGTAATAAAAAGTTGCATAAAACATAACTTTTTTTTATGACTCACGTCCTCGGAGAAAACATTCCATTAATACCGTAATACCGATCCCGGTATTGAAGAAAATGATCGGTATTCAATACCGGTATTAAAAAGTCCGGTATTCGAAAGCCCTGTAGTGGGTCGGGTCGTTGTTCGGATGGTGCTTGTAGGTCTGTCTTGCAAATCATCTATGGGTGATGAACCTACCTTCAGTCCATTGATGAACCAGGTGATGTGCGGTGCAGGCAGCGCGGGCGCGGTGGTGCAGTTGGCTCGCAGCGTCTCGCCGGCACTCAGGTAGCGTCGTCGATGCGCGGTGGTGCTTCTGTAGGTCTGTTTATATATCATCCATGAGGTAGTGAGTCCTACCTTCAGTCCATTGATGAACCAGGTGATGCGGTGCAGGCAGCGCGGGCGCGGTGGTGCAGTTGGCTCGCAGCGTCTCACCGGCACTCAGGTAGTGGGTCGGGAAGTAGATTCGCTAGTGTTGGTGGTGTCGGTCTCTCTTATATATCAACCATAGGATTAAAGAGTTCTACCAGTCCATTGATGAACCAGGTGATGTGCGGTGCAGGCAGAGCAGGTGCGGTGGTGCAGCGCTCGCAGCGTCTCGCCGGCACTCAGGTAGTGGGTCGGAAAGTTGACGCGCGATAATGGTGCTTCAGGTTCCCTCAATACAACCATGGATTGATGAACCTACCTTCAGTCCATTGATGAACCAGGTGATGTGCGGTGCAGGCAGCGCGCGCGGTGCAGTTGGCTCGCAGCGTCTCGCCGGCACCAGGCAGTGGGTAGGGTCCAATAACCGGTATACCGGTATTGGCCACCGGGATCACGGACTTTTTGACCTTCTTTCAGTACCGGCATTAAAAATCTAATACCGGTATTCCACCCACTTTCTACCTACTGAGTGCCCGACACGCCTTCGGCCCTATTCTACCCACTTTCTACCTACTAGAGTGCCCGACACGCTCTTGGCCCTATTCTACCCACTTTCACCCACTAGAGTGCCCGACACGCCTTGGCCCTATTCTACCCACTTTCTACCTACTAGAGTGCCCGACACGCTCTTGGCCCTATTCTACCCACTTTCACCTACTAGAGTGCCCGACACGCCTTGGTCCTATTCACCCACTTCTCTACCTACTAGAGTGCCCGACACGCTCTGGTCCTATTCTACCCATTTTCACCTACTAGAGTGCCCGACACGCCTTGGTCTCTATTCTCACCCACTCTCACTCACTAGAGTGCCCGACACGCTCTGCCCTGCTCTGTCACACTTTCACCACTAGAGTGCCCGACACGCCTTGGTCCTATTCACCCACTTCTCACCTACTAGAGTGCCCGACACGCTCTGGTCCCTATTCTACCCACTTTCTACTCCACTAGAGTGGCCGACACGCCTCTGGTCCTATTCTACCCACTTCTCCTACTAGAGTGCCCGACACGCCTTTGGCCCTATTCTACCCATTTTCACCTACTAGAGTGCCCGACACGCTCTTGGCCCATTCCCACCACTTTCACCTACTAGAGTGCCCGACACGCTCTGGTCTGTTCTGTCACACTTTCTACCCACTAGAGTGCCCGACACGCCTTGGCCCCATTGTACCCACTTTCACCTACTAGAGTGCCCGACACGCCTGGCCCCACAAACACTACGAGAGACCAGTTTCAGCTGGCTTCACTTTCGTACAAACACTACGAGAGAGCAGTTTAAGCTGGCCTCACTTACTGACTGTATGGAGGACCACTATAATTATGTTCGACTCTGGTGCGATTTCAAACAGTTTGCTAAGAACAGTGTGCCATATACAATGTTGCGCAACATCGTTCAAATTTTGCTAGCGCAATGTTGCGCCACCGATCGCCGTAAGTGATGTACCATCGAACGCGGCTCGAGTTCTTCTTCAAACGACACCCCACACATGGTACCTACTACTACCTTCTACCGTACCGTAGGCGGTTTTCCAGTTCTAATTTTTAATTTTAAGTTTTAAGTTCTGTTCTAAGTTTTCGCGAGGCGAATGCCGCGTGGCGAACACTATGCACCCACAACCTTTATCATATCGCAGAAAACATTTCATTACCGCGTTTTAAAAACTACTAGCGCCATCTAGTTTTTTTATACAAAAATACTTTCGACAATTGAAATGTGACTTTATTTCTACAGTAGACATTTTCTTATTGCTTTGTAATAAAAAGTTGCATAAAACATAACTTTTTTATGACTCACGTCCTCGGAGAAAACATTCCATTAATACTGCAATACCGGATCCCGGTATTGAAGAAATGATCTGGTATTCAATACCGGTAAAAAGTCCGGTATCTGAAAGCCTAGCAGTGGGTCGGGAAGTCGTTGTTCGATGGTGCTTGCAGGTCTGTCTTGCAAATCATCTATGGGGTGATGAACCTACCTTCAGTCCATTGATGAACCAGGTGATGTGCGGTGCAGGCAGCGCGGGCGCGGTGGTGCAGTTGGCTCGCAGCGTCTCGCCGGCACTCAGTAGCGTGGGAAGTCGATGCGCGGTGGTGCTTTCAGTCTGTCTTATACTATCATCCATGAGGTAGTGAGTCCTCACCTTCAGTCCATTGATGAACCAGG
>JANFCV010000573.1:0-57504 GCA_024500475.1 Phthorimaea operculella
GGGAAAACTGGATGGAGAGGGAGGCCATAGCCCTGCAGTGGGACAGGTCTGGCTCATAATAAATAAATCTTACTGTCTTGCGGCGGTATGGTGCGCATGCGCGCGAGGCGGCAGGCGGCGGGCCGGCGCTGGTGCACAGCCTGAGAGCGAGCGAGGCGGCTGCGGCACCGAGCGGCCCACGAGCCGTCCGCCGGCCCGCCCGACCCGCACGGGATCACGTCCACCTGGAACGAAAAACATGTCTCAAAGACGGAAAGAAATTATGACCGAAACTATAGTTCGACAACGTCCCGCGGGGTACAAACGGTGGTAGGGGCGGGGTAGCACGTAATTCTAATGACGGGCGGCGCGGATGCACGCGTATTCCTTCCCCGCTGCACCGACCCACTGTAGCCGGCCTTGGGTTACTTGAGTCGAGATTGCTACACCCACTTTATGCCGGCCTTGGGTTACTTGAGTCGAGATTGCTACACCCACTTTATGCCGGCCTTGGGTTACTTGAGTCGAGATTGCTACACCCACTTTATGCCGGCCTTGGGTTACTTGAGTCGAGATTACTACACACACTTTATGCCGGCGTAGCCGGCTTTGGGTTACTTGAGTCGAGATTGCTACACCCACTTTATGCCGGCGTAGCCGGCCTTGGGTTACTTGAGTCGAGATTGCTACACCCACTTTATGCCGGCGTAGCCGGCCTTGGGTTACTTGAGTCGAGATTGCTACACCCACTTTATGCCGGCGTAGCCGGCCTTGGGTTACTTGAGTCGAGATTGCTACACCCACTTTATGAAGGCGTAGGCGGCCTTGGGTTACTTGAGTCGAGATTGCTACACCCACTTTATGAAGGCGTAGGCGGCCTTGGGTTACTTGAGTCGAGATTGCTACACCCACTTTATGAAGGCGTAGGCGGCCTTGGGTTACTTGAGTCGAGATTGCTACACCCACTTTATGAAGGCGTAGGCGGCCTTGGGTTACTTGAGTCGAGATTGCTACACCCACTTTATGCCGGCGTAGGCGGCCTTGGGTTACTTGAGTCGAGATTGCTCGCTCTTTGTCAGATTTCGCTGTTTTTATATTTGTTACCTTACCTTGAAAGAAATAGTAGAGGCAGCCTTGAAGTTCTCTAGGATCCTACAGAGCCTTTCCACTGCGTACCTGAAAACAAAATGTTTATTTAGTTACAAAAATGAATTGGCATTTTAATGCACTCACAGTGCTAATGTTATTCTTGTACTATTGTTTATTATGTCCGAATACTCACTCTCTCTCCAGCGGCGCTTCTATTGGTCGACACTCGCACCCGCTATTAACGATTTGACAATGTCAGACTGCATAGGTGCGCGTGGACTATCGCTGTCCAGCAGTGGACTGCTATATAACTCACTCTCTCCAGCGGCGCTTCTATTGGTCGACACTCGCACCCGCTATTAACGATTTGACAATGTCAGACTGCATAGGTGCGCGTGGACTATCGCTGTCCAGCAGTGGACTGCTATATAACTCACTCTCTCTCCAGCGGCGCTTCTATTGGTCGACACTCGCACCCGCTATTAACGATTTGACAATGTCAGACTGCATAGGTGCGCGTGGACTATCGCTGTCCAGCAGTGGACTGCTATATAACTCACTCTCTCCAGCGGCGCTTCTATTGGTCGACACTCGCACCCGCTATTAACGATTTGACAATGCCAGACTGCATAGGTGCGCGTGGACTATCGCTGTCCAGCAGTGGACTGCTATATAACTCACTCTCTCTCCAGCGGCGCTTCTATTGGTCGACACTCGCACCCGCTATTAACGATTTGACAATGTCAGACTGCATAGGTGCGCGTGGACTATCGCTGTCCAGCAGTGGACTGCTATATAACTCACTCTCTCCAGCGGCGCTTCTATTGGTCGACACTCGCACCCGCTATTAACGATTTGACAATGTCAGACTGCACAGGTGCGCGTGGACTATCGCTGTCCAGCAGTGGACTGCTATATAACTCACTCTCTGGCGTTCGGCGCTTCTATTGGTCGACACTCGCACCCGCTATTAACGATTTGACAATGTCAGACTGCATAGGTGCGCGTGGACTATCGCTGTCCAGCAGTGGACTGCTATATAACTCACTCTCTCCAGCGGCGCTTCTATTGGTCGACACTCGAGCACGCAATAGACGAGTTGACGAAGACAGTGTGGATAGGTGCGCGTGGACTATCGCTGTCCAGCAGTGGACTGCTATATAACTCACTCTCTCCAGCGGCGCTTCTATTGGTCGACACTCGCACCCGCTATTAACGATTTGACAATGTCAGACTGCATAGGTGCGCGTGGACTATCGCTGTCCAGCAGTGGACTGCTATATAACTCACTCTCTCCAGCGGCGCTTCTATTGGTCGACACTCGCACCCGCTATTAACGATTTGACAATGTCAGACTGCATAGGTGCGCGTGGACTATCGCTGTCCAGCAGTGGACTGCTATATAACTCACTCTCTCTCCAGCGGCGCTTCTATTGGTCGACACTCGCACCCGCTATTAACGATTTGACAATGTCAGACTGCATAGGTGCGCGTGGACTATCGCTGTCCAGCAGTGGACTGCTATATAACTCACTCTCTCCAGCGGCGCTTCTATTGGTCGACACTCGCACCCGCTATTAACGATTTGACAATGTCAGACTGCATAGGTGCGCGTGGACTATCGCTGTCCAGCAGTGGACTGCTATATAACTCACTCTCTCCAGCGGCGCTTCTATTGGTCGACACTCGCACCCGCTATTAACGATTTGACAATGTCAGACTGCATAGGTGCGCGTGGACTATCGCTGTCCAGCAGTGGACTGCTATATAACTCACTCTCTCCAGCGGCGCTTCTATTGGTCGACACTCGCACCCGCTATTAACGATTTGACAATGCCAGACTGCATAGGTGCGCGTGGACTATCGCTGTCCAGCAGTGGACTGCTATATAACTCACTCTCTCCAGCGGCGCTTCTATTGGTCGACACTCGCACCCGCTATTAACGATTTGACAATGTCAGACTGCATAGGTGCGCGTGGACTATCGCTGTCCAGCAGTGGACTGCTATATAACTCACTCTCTCCAGCGGCGCTTCTATTGGTCGACACTCGCACCCGCTATTAACGATTTGACAATGTCAGACTGCACAGGTGCGCGTGGACTATCGCTGTCCAGCAGTGGACTGCTATATAACTCACTCTCTCTCCAGCGGCGCTTCTATTGGTCGACACTCGCACCCGCTATTAACGATTTGACAATGTCAGACTGCATAGGTGCGCGTGGACTATCGCTGTCCAGCAGTGGACTGCTATATAACTCACTCTCTCCAGCGGCGCTTCTATTGGTCGACACTCGCACCCGCTATTAACGATTTGACAATGTCAGACTGCACAGGTGCGCGTGGACTATCGCTGTCCAGCAGTGGACTGCTATATAACTCACTCTCTCCAGCGGCGCTTCTATTGGTCGACACTCGCACCCGCTATTAACGATTTGACAATGTCAGACTGCACAGGTGCGCGTGGACTATCGCTGTCCAGCAGTGGACTGCTATATAACTCACTCTCTCCAGCGGCGCTTCTATTGGTCGACACTCGCACCCGCTATTAACGATTTGACAATGTCAGACTGCATAGGTGCGCGTGGACTATCGCTGTCCAGCAGTGGACTGCTATATAACTCACTCTCTCTCCAGCGGCGCTTCTATTGGTCGACACTCGCACCCGCTATTAACGATTTGACAATGTCAGACTGCACAGGTGCGCGTGGACTATCGCTGTCCAGCAGTGGACTGCTATATAACTCACACTATCCAGCGGCGCTTCTATTGGTCGACACTCGCACCCGCTATTAACGATTTGACAATGTCAGACTGCATAGGTGCGCGTGGACTATCGCTGTCCAGCAGTGGACTGCTATATAACTCACTCTCTCCAGCGGCGCTTCTATTGGTCGACACTCGCACCCGCTATTAACGATTTGACAATGTCAGACTGCATAGGTGCGCGTGGACTATCGCTGTCCAGCAGTGGACTGCTATATAACTCACTCTCTCCAGCGGCGCTTCTATTGGTCGACACTCGCACCCGCTATTAACGATTTGACAATGTCAGACTGCATAGGTGCGCGTGGACTATCGCTGTCCAGCAGTGGACTGCTATATAACTCACTCTCTCTCCAGCGGCGCTTCTATTGGTCGACACTCGCACCCGCTATTAACGATTTGACAATGTCAGACTGCATAGGTGCGCGTGGACTATCGCTGTCCAGCAGTGGACTGCTATATAACTCACTCTCTCTCCAGCGGCGCTTCTATTGGTCTACACTCGCACCCGCTATTAACGATTTGACAATGTCAGACTGCATAGGTGCGCGTGGACTATCGCTGTCCAGCAGTGGACTGCTATATAACTCACTCTCTCCAGCGGCGCTTCTATTGGTCTACACTCGCACCCGCTATTAACGATTTGACAATGTCAGACTGCATAGGTGCGCGTGGACTATCGCTGTCCAGCAGTGGACTGCTATATAACTCACTCTCTCCAGCGGCGCTTCTATTGGTCGACACTCGCACCCGCTATTAACGATTTGACAATGTCAGACTGCATAGGTGCGCGTGGACTATCGCTGTCCAGCAGTGGACTGCTATATATCTCACTCTCTCCAGCGGCGCTTCTATTGGTCGACACTCGCACCCGCTATTAACGATTTGACAATGTCAGACTGCATAGGTGCGCGTGGACTATCGCTGTCCAGCAGTGGACTGCTATATAACTCACTCTCTCCAGCGGCGCTTCTATTGGTCGACACTCGCACCCGCTATTAACGATTTGACAATGTCAGACTGCATAGGTGCGCGTGGACTATCGCTGTCCAGCAGTGGACTGCTATATAACTCACTCTCTCTCCAGCGGCGCTTCTATTGGTCGACATTCGCACCCGCTATTAACGATTTGACAATGTCAGACTGCATAGGTGCGCGTGGACTATCGCTGTCCAGCAGTGGACTGCTATATGACTCACTCTCTCCAGCGGCGCTTCTATTGGTCGACACTCGCACCCGCTATTAACGATTTGACAATGTCAGACTGCATAGGTGCGCGTGGACTATCGCTGTCCAGCAGTGGACTGCTATATAACTCACTCTCTCCAGCGGCGCTTCTATTGGTCGACACTCGCACCCGCTATTAACGATTTGACAATGTCAGACTGCATAGGTGCGCGTGGACTATCGCTGTCCAGCAGTGGACTGCTATACTCACTCTCTCCAGCGGCGCTTCTAGTGGTCGACACTCGCACCCGCTATTAACGATTTGACAATGTCAGACTGCATAGGTGCGCGTGGACTATCGCTGTCCAGCAGTGGACTGCTATATAACTCACTCTCTCTCCAGCGGCGCTTCTATTGGTCGACACTCGCACCCGCTATTAACGATTTGACAATGTCAGACTGCATAGGTGCGCGTGGACTATCGCTGTCCAGCAGTGGACTGCTATATAACTCACTCTCTCCAGCGGCGCTTCTATTGGTCGACACTCGCACCCGCTATTAACGATTTGACAATGTCAGACTGCATAGGTGCGCGTGGACTATCGCTGTCCAGCAGTGGACTGCTATACTCACTCTCTCCAGCGGCGCTTCTATTGGTCGACACTCGCACCCGCTATTAACGATTTGACAATGTCAGACTGCATAGGTGCGCGTGGACTATCGCTGTCCAGCAGTGGACTGCTATATAACTCACACTAACTCCAGCGGCGCTTCTATTGGTCGACACTCGCACCCGCTATTAACGATTTGACAATGTCAGACTGCATAGGTGCGCGTGGACTATCGCTGTCCAGCAGTGGACTGCTATATAACTCACTCTCTCCAGCGGCGCTTCTATTGGTCGACACTCGCACCCGCTATTAACGATTTGACAATGTCAGACTGCATAGGTGCGCGTGGACTATCGCTGTCCAGCAGTGGACTGCTATATAACTCAAAAACTCCAGCGGCGCTTCTATTGGTCGACACTCGCACCCGCTATTAACGATTTGACAATGTCAGACTGCATAGGTGCGCGTGGACTATCGCTGTCCAGCAGTGGACTGCTATATAACTCACTCTCTCCAGCGGCGCTTCTATTGGTCGACACTCGCACCCGCTATTAACGATTTGACAATGTCAGACTGCATAGGTGCGCGTGGACTATCGCTGTCCAGCAGTGGACTGCTATATAACTCACTCTCTCTCCAGCGGCGCTTCTATTGGTCGACACTCGCACCCGCTATTAACGATTTGACAATGCCAGACTGCATAGGTGCGCGTGGACTATCGCTGTCCAGCAGTGGACTGCTATATAACTCACTCTCTCCAGCGGCGCTTCTATTGGTCGACACTCGCACCCGCTATTAACGATTTGACAATGTCAGACTGCATAGGTGCGCGTGGACTATCGCTGTCCAGCAGTGGACTGCTATATAACTCACTCTCTCCAGCGGCGCTTCTATTGGTCGACACTCGCACCCGCTATTAACGATTTGACAATGTCAGACTGCATAGGTGCGCGTGGACTATCGCTGTCCAGCAGTGGACTGCTATATAACTCACTCTCTCCAGCGGCGCTTCTATTGGTCGACACTCGCACCCGCTATTAACGATTTGACAATGTCAGACTGCATAGGTGCGCGTGGACTATCGCTGTCCAGCAGTGGACTGCTATATAACTCACTCTCTCTCCAGCGGCGCTTCTATTGGTCGACACTCGCACCCGCTATTAACGATTTGACAATGTCAGACTGCATAGGTGCGCGTGGACTATCGCTGTCCAGCAGTGGACTGCTATATAACTCACTCTCTCTCCAGCGGCGCTTCTATTGGTCGACACTCGCACCCGCTATTAACGATTTGACAATGTCAGACTGCATAGGTGCGCGTGGACTATCGCTGTCCAGCAGTGGACTGCTATATAACTCACTCTCTCTCCAGCGGCGCTTCTATTGGTCGACACTCGCACCCGCTATTAACGATTTGACGCGCCGCCTCGCTGCTACATGCCAGACTGCATAGGTGCGCGTGGACTATCGCTGTCCAGCAGTGGACTGCTATATAACTCACTCTCTCTCCAGCGGCGCTTCTATTGGTCGACACTCGCACCCGCTATTAACGATTTGACGCGCCGCCTCGCTGCTACATGCCAGACTGCATAGGTGCGCGTGGACTATCGCTGTCCAGCAGTGGACTGCTATATAACTCACTCTCTCCAGCGGCGCTTCTATTGGTCGACACTCGCACCCGCTATTAACGATTTGACAATGTCAGACTGCATAGGTGCGCGTGGACTATCGCTGTCCAGCAGTGGACTGCTATATAACTCCCACTCTCTCCAGCGGCGCTTCTATTGGTCGACACTCGCACCCGCTATTAACGATTTGACGCGCCGCCTCGCTGCTACATGCCAGACTGCATAGGTGCGCGTGGACTATCGCTGTCCAGCAGTGGACTGCTATATAACTCACTCTCTCTCCAGCGGCGCTTCTATTGGTCGACACTCGCACCCGCTATTAACGATTTGACAATGTCAGACTGCATAGGTGCGCGTGGACTATCGCTGTCCAGCAGTGGACTGCTATATAACTCACTCTCTCCAGCGGCGCTTCTATTGGTCGACACTCGCACCCGCTATTAACGATTTGACGCGCCGCCTCGCTGCTACATGCCAGACTGCATAGGTGCGCGTGGACTATCGCTGTCCAGCAGTGGACTGCTATATAACTCACTCTCTCTCCAGCGGCGCTTCTATTGGTCGACACTCGCACCCGCTATTAACGATTTGACAATGTCAGACTGCATAGGTGCGCGTGGACTATCGCTGTCCAGCAGTGGACTGCTATATAACTCACTCTCTCTCCAGCGGCGCTTCTATTGGTCGACACTCGCACCCGCTATTAACGATTTGACGCGCCGCCTCGCTGCTACATGCCAGACTGCATAGGTGCGCGTGGACTATCGCTAGGCCTGCCAAATAAAAAACAAAGTTATAGAATAATATTCGACTTTGTTTTCGGAACTAAGAGTTTTTTCTCATAAAATAATGCGCGGACCAGTTTTATTCAAAGTCACCTCTATTCGATACGTATTTTTCATTGCTGCTTTTTCCTCTGCAACAACTGTACTAATGTGTACAAAGAGCGAAAATCTTAAACAAATTGTTTTTAAATACGCAAAAACCATTTGTTTAAGATATAGGTAATATGTAGGTATACAGTTCCCGCGTTAGGTATACAGTTTTTTGGAAAACTTGCAATATTTTCCACCATAGGCTGGATTTGAAAGAGCGACAGATGGCGAAGGTCGCTGGTTTAAATCCAGCCTATGGTGGAAAATATTGCAAGTTTTCCAAATGGTTTTTTCAGTTTCTATGTCAATAAACCGTAAAATATCGAGAAAAATAAGAGCAAAATTACTGTACTGGCCGTTTCTTTCTAGCACAGCGTAAATGAAAGGAACCAACTTTTCACACTTAAATGTAATGATAATGACCGATGCATACTCTCCTTGGACATACTCTCTGATGCTGGTGTTTGAGATTTCAAATCACCTTCGCCACACTCGTGAATCGTAACAAGTGTTTTTTCCTTGAACATTTCTTTATTTACCAACTAGCTTTCCGCCCGCGGTTTCACTCGCGGTAGTATTTATCTGTTTGGTCTAATAAAAAAGTTAAAATACATTACATTACATTTAAAATCCACAACAGACAGACTTTGAAACAGATTGCATCATAGATCACGAACTGGAGGTGGAGTTCGAATTCTCAACAACAGATGGCGCCACTACTTGAGGGATTCAAAAAGTTCTTATATCTTTAAAAATACGCCCTTTAAGTTAAAACGGGAACTTTCTTGTTCGAGGGGAGATAAAGTGCTATTGCACAATATAAGTCCCTTTATCGTACCTAGAATCCTTTTTCAGTTTTATCGGCACGTACATTTTATCAACTTAGTTTTATTATATACTAGCTGCCCGTCAGCGGTTTCACCCGCTGCAACCTATTATTCCGCGGGAAGAAAGCATTACTCGCCAAGAGATGTCGCTGTTAGTTTTCGGCGAAAACGTTTAAAACGCGAATCGGCTCAGTCACGCCACCTTTGCAAAAATATTGGAATATGCGTGATCCCGTAGGAACAAGACATTTTCCCGTGGTAAAAAGTAGCCTATGTGTTATTCTAGATACTCTTCTATATTTGTGCAAAATTTCATGTCAATCTATCCAGCCGTTTTAGCGTGATGTCGTAACAAACACACACACAAACATCCGCCTTTATAATATTAGTAGGATAATGATTATTTTTAGTTTTCTTTAATAATCATCAAATCCTTGAATCTTCTTGTTATAACGTACCTTCCTCGTTGATGTTGATACGTCTAAGTCTCGGTAAGTCCCAGTTCTCGTAGTCGGGCTCTTGCTGGTTCGGAGCTAGTTTCAACGCGCGTACTATGCACACCGCGGTCGCTAGTTGACCACCTGGGAAAGGAAAAAGCTGGATTAAAAAAGTAGTTGAAAGCTGTAAGTCATCCTCATTATAGTACCAGCTCAAAAAACTAATAAAAAGGTTAACTACTTACACAACAAGTGAAAGGTTATTTAAAAGAAAATCTGAATTATGATGGAGAATTAATAATTTTTTGAGATAAACACTTACCATGCACTAAGGCAGCTACCAAGCGATGTAGACAAGCGGCTATGGCAGTCGCAGACCCACAGAGACACACACAGAGGCGGCAGTGACAGCCGAACCGCGCCATCCACACCCACTCCTCCGTTACCATGTCCACGCTCCTGGGAACGTAATAACAACATTACACTTGTCTTCTTCATCAGGTTAAAATATGCCGGTAAAGCGGCCCTGGGTTACTTGAGTCAAGATTGCTGCACCCACTATATGCCGGCGTAGCCGGCCCTGGGTTACTTGAGTCAAGATTGCTGCACCCACTATATGCCGGCGTAGCCGGCCCTGGGTTACTTGAGTCAAGATTGCTGCACCCACTATATGCCGGCGTAGCCGGCCCTGGGTTACTTGAGTCAAGATTGCTGCACCCACTATATGCCGGCGTAGCCGGCCCTGGGTTACTTGAGTTAAGATTGCTGCACCCACTATATGCCGGCGTAGCCGGCCCTGGGTTACTTGAGTCAAGATTGCTGCACCCACTATATGCCGGCGTAGCCGGCCCTGGGTTACTTGAGTTAAGATTGCTGCACCCACTATATGCCGGCGTAGCCGGCCCTGGGTTACTTGAGTCAAGATTGCTGCACCCACTATATGCCGGCGTAGCCGGCCCTGGGTTACTTGAGTCAAGATTGCTGCACCACTATATGCCGGCGTAGCCGGCCCTGGGTTACTTGAGCCAAGAATGCTGCACTCACTATATGCCGGCGTAGCCGGCCCTGGGTTACTTGAGTTAAGATTGCTGCACCCACTATATGCCGGCGTAGCCGGCCCTGGGTTACTTGAGTCAAGATTGCTGCACCCATATATGCCGGCGTAGCCGGCCCTGGGTTACTTGAGTTAAGATTGCTGCACCCACTATATGCCGGCGTAGCCGGCCCTGGGTTACTTGAGTCAAGATTGCTGCACCCACTATATGCCGGCGTAGCCGGCCCTGGGTTACTTGAGTCAAGATTGCTGCACCCACTATATGCCGGCGTAGCCGGCCCTGGGTAACTTGAGTCAAGATTGCTGCACCCACTATATGCCGGCGTAGCCGGCCCTGGGTTACTTGAGTCAAGATTGCTGCACCCACTATATGCCGGCGTAGCCGGCCCTGGGTTACTTGAGTCAAGATTGCTGCACCCACTATATGCCGGCGTAGCCGGCCCTGGGTTACTTGAGTCAAGATTGCTGCACCCACTATATGCCGGCGTAGCCGGCCCTGGGTTACTTGAGTCAAGATTGCTGCACCCACTATATGCCGGCGTAGCCGGCCCTGGGTTACTTGAGTCATAATAATTCATAATTCATAATTCATAATATCTTTATTTGCTCAGAATGGGGTACAAAATAAGGTGTTATGTAATCTTATGTCACTTGTAACAGGTTCTCCACATTCAGCCACTAGAATATAGCATGCAAATAGTAACATATATAGGTAGGTAGTATATAATTCTAAAACTTTTTATTCAAAAATTCTTGCACTGAATAAAAATTATGTGCTTGAAGCCATTCATACAGCTTCTTTTTGAATTTATTCAAAGGCAATTCCCTCAGAGACGGTGGCAAATGATTATAAATGGTCTTACACATAAAATTACAGTTTCTTAAATATTTTGTTGATTTTGGTACAAGTCCTAACGCTAATCTTTGTGGATTTCAAAGCTGACGAGAGTGTATATCTTCAGCTTTTTTAAATAATTTGAAGTTTTCTTGTACAAATTTTGCTATTTCAAATATGTACAAGCATGGTACCGGAAGAATTTTTAGTTTATTAAATAATGGGCGACAAGAATCAAGAGGATCAGCGCAGCATATGGATCGTACGCATTTTTTTTGGGCTATAAAAACCCTATTTATTTCGGAACTGTTTCCCCACAATATCAGTCCATATTTTATAATCGATTGTACGTAACCAAAATATGCCGTCAATGCCGTAGCTCTTGAAGCTGTCTTTGTCAGCTTGTATAGTGGATACGAGAATCTATTTATTTTGCTACATACGCTTTCTACGTGAGTTTTCCATTTAAATTCATTGTCTAAATTGAGTCCAAGAAACTTTACGCAGCTAGTTTCCTTTATTATTTGGCCATTATAGTTAATATTTAATTTTGTTTTAATATTATTATAGTTTACACAATTTGTTTTATTAATATTGATTTGTAGATTATTGTTATTTAGCCATTCTATTATTAATTTTACTACATTATTTATGTCAATCTCATGGTCGATTATTGATGCGTTTTTTCTTGATGTCACAACTATTGATATATCGTCAGCGAATAAAATTGTCCTATAATTTGTCACTTCAGGAAGATCGTTGATATATATTAAGAATAACAAAGGTCCCAAAACACTCCCTTGAGGAACACCGAAATTATTTATTTTATATTCTGATTTGTATGTCTGAACAACATTACCTGAATCCATACGAGATATTTCTACGCATTGTAGTCGATTTTCCAAATAACTTGATAGCCATTTTAATGCTGGACCACGTATTCCATAGTGTTCTAATTTGGTTATTAGAAGATCGTGACAGACAAAATCGAAAGCTTTCGACATATCAAAATATAAAACTGAGGTAAGTAATTTTGCGTTTGTTTTTTCCAAAATTTCATTGGTTAAGTGAAATGCTGCCAAAGTAGTTGATTTTTGTTGTTGGAAACCAAATTGATCCTCTTTAATTACATTATACTTTGTGAAGAATTTTATTAATTGCTGATACATAATTTTTTCAAAGATCTTCGAAAAAATAGGTATTAAAGTTATAGGACGATAATTTGACATATCCGTTTTTTCTCCTTTTTTAAATAATGGTTTGACGACTGACATTTTAAGTTTCTCAGGAAAGACACCTTCTTCTAGAGATCTATTTATTAAATGTGCCAAGACCGAACTTATCTCATTTTTACATGCCTTTATTATTTTAGTGCAAATTTCATCATGTCCGACTGAATTTGAATTATTTAATGTCATAATCATCTTCATAACGTCATTTTCATCGATTGGATTTATATAAATAGAATTTGATAAGAATTGTTTTGAATAAGATGTTTTAGAATGAATTTTTGAGCCAGTTGTTAGATTAGTATAATGGTCATTAAATTTAGAAGCTATGTCATTTGGGTTAGTTATTGAAATGTTATTATCTATAATTTCGTCAATATTATTTTTGTGATATGTTTCCTCTGTTTCTGTTTTTATTACGTTCCAGGTGGCCATACATTTATTTTTGCTATTTTTAACAATTTTCCTATTTTTATTTCTTTTAGCCGTTATTATGCATTTTTTTAGAAGACTAGCATAGCGTCTATATAAAGATTTATTATTTGTGGTTTTTGATTTGTAGTAGCTATGACGAAGTACACTTTTCTGTTTACAACAAATTTTTAGGCCTTTAGATATCCATTTAGAAGAATTGGTGATTTGATTTTTTATTCGTATTACTGGAAAACAGAGCTTATATAACAGACAGAAAATATCATGGTATTTTTCAAAAGCCACGTTAAAGTTACGTTCGGAATATACTTCTTGATAAGATAGGCTAGCAAGATAATTCCGAAATTTTTTAATGTTTTCTTCATTGTATTGCCTTCTGTAGACATATGATATCGTGGGGATTGGTGATTTATATGTAGTTGGTAATTTGAGTACTTGAGCGGTATTATGATCTGATAACCCCAATGGTAATGTATATCCCGTAGCTTTTTTGGTGTTACTAAGGATGTGATCTAAGCATGACAATTCTCTTGTTGGTTGCGTTATGTGCTGATTGAAATTATAATTTAGTAGGAGATCAGTGAAATGTTTTGAACTTTTACTATCTTTTAGTGTGTTTATGTTTAAGTCGCCTAGTATCACAATCTTCTTTTTTGGGAACTTTGTGTTACACAAGTGTAAAAGATTTTCCAGTTTATTTAAGTGTCTCTCAGTTAGCTTCTTATTCTTCGTTGAAGTTCGGTAAATGCATACAATAATGGTGCTGTGATTTATAAGTTCGATTGCACAACACTCGAATGTATCGATTTCTGCTAAATTATCAAGCATAACATTCTTTTTGTAGTCTATACCTTTTTTTATTAAAATGCATGTACCCCCTCTTTTTTTATTCCTACAATATGAAGAGGCCAGATTGTAGTTGTTTAGAATTATATTTTTCTCCTCACCAGACTGGATGAACGTTTCGGAAAAACAGAGTACGTCTGGTATTAACGTAGATTGTAGATTTACTAGTGTTATTTCTATGAGTTCCTTTTTTGAGAGTAACCCTTGAATATTTTGATGCAAAATATTTAGTTCGCACGTTTTATTTTGTGTATTTGTTTTAGATGTTTCCTTAATATTTTTGTTTTTATTTATTGAATCATTGTTCGATTTATTTATCAATTTATTGACGAAAAAGCTCATTTTGTGATTCGTTTATGATTTTTTCTTTACTTTGTTTAGCATTGATTATATTGAAATAATAGGGAATTGTTCCTTTTTTATAGTGAATTGATTTTTGAGGTGAATTCCCAGACGGTCGTTTAATTTCAATTTTTTTATTTTTATATGGTTTGAAGTTCAGAAACTTTTTTGTATAGAAATCCATGTCCAAAGTCAGATTAATATCTTTGCATAACTTCAGCATAATTTTTTCGTGAGAGTTGTTGTTAAGAAATTTGCTATTAGGAAATTGATTTGCAATGTTTTTTATCATTTCATTTACTTTACTTTCATTCAAATGGAAGTGCCTTTGAGTCCCTAATAATATAACTGTACAGGAACTGTTTTTAATAAAAGCGCATAATTCAATCATAAGTTTAACTGGATTTGTGTCATTTTCACCAACAGACAGAATAATGTAATCTTCTGGTCTTATCTTCTTTGGATCGACTGCCTTTAATATTTCTTCAATTTGTGCATTGGGCTTAAGAAAAGCAGTAATCTGGTATTTGTCATAACGGTTATTTACCCGCGATTTGATCAGAGCTTCAGACAAAGCAACACATTCTTCCCCTCCGATAATAATAACTTGCTTGTGGTGCCGTCTGTCTGCTTGTGTATGCGCACCTGCTTCAAAAATTGTCACCTGCGTCAAGATTGCTGCACCCACTATATGCCGGCGTAGCCGGCCCTGGGTTACTTGAGTTAAGATTGCTGCACCCACTATATGCCGGCGTAGCCGGCCCTGGGTTACTTGAGTTAAGATTGCTGCACCCACTATATGCCGGCGTAGCCGGCCCTGGGTTACTTGAGTCAAGATTGCTGCACCCACTATATGCCGGCGTAGCCGGCCCTGGGTTACTTGAGTCAAGATTGCTGCACCCACTATATGCCGGCGTAGCCGGCCCTGGGTTACTTGAGTCAAGATTGCTGCACCCACTATATGCCGGCGTAGCCGGCCCTGGGTTACTTGAGTCAAGATTGCTGCACCCACTATATGCCGGCGTAGCCGGCCCTGGGTTACTTGAGTTAAGATTGCTGCACCCACTATATGCCGGCGTAGCCGGCCCTGGGTTACTTACCCACTATCTAAAGTTGATACTTCAAATAAGTAACTCGAAATGCTACTGAAATCGTATACTCACATGTTGGTGCCGATGAGTGTGTACATGAGCGCTGATATCTCGCACCAGGAGTGGAACACGCCCAGGAGCCATTCTTCTACGTCCTCGAACACTGGCTCGCGGTACGATTCGGAACTAACTAGGCGATCGGATTCTGAAACAATAAAAATAATTCAGTGTTTATTATTTCACTTTTTATATTGGTATCTAATTTATTTAGCCTTCTTTGCTTCATAATTTGTGTTTTGTTGTACACTTAATGTTGATCTTATAGTCTGACAAGTTCGCGCGCGGTAACAGACGATGGGGGGATGAGGTTTCCAAGAAGTTAGCGGGTAGCGGGAGGTGTAGCAGGGAAGGGACGTGTGAATCCGCGCCGCGCATCATATTAGAATGACGTGCTTCCTAGCTCCAACCACCACCGTTTGTACTCCGCAGGAAGGTCGCGCACGATGTTGTCGAACTATGGCAAGGTTCAAGTGTGCTACTCACCGCAGACGTAGTGCAGTAGCGCTGCCTCCTCCTCGGGGGTGGCAGGGGCCTCCTCAATTTCTTGGGTGTCACCCTCCACAGCGCTGCGATCAAAATGAAATATAATTTATGCATCATTCATAGCATTCCAGTGATGTCCTTGGGTCGTTTTAAGTTAGTGCGAATTAAAATACAGTAAAAAACTCGAACCTCCTCTAGGATTTCTCGTTTATAGGTGCCATGGACATAGAAAGAGATACTCAAAAATCCAATAACAGATACATTGTTCAAATATCTGCCCCAGCCGGAGTAGCAGGCAGGTACAGGTACAACCACTGCGCCACATCATTTCTTTATTACAGAACAGCAGCAATTATTTTCTCTTTATAATGTCATTTAACTTACTTTGGCCGTGTGGTGCCGGCAGAGTAGAATAGCACCACCCCCCCTTTCCCGTGGGGGTCGTAAGAGGCGACTGAGGGATAAACCCGACCCAAACAGCCAGGGCCAACCGTATGGTGGCGGTTAATCCACCACAAAAGCATTCCCAAGGAGAGTTGACGTCTGGTTGGCGGCCGGTCGTAAAATTCAGCCAAATCCTTTTGCAACACGATTTTGTGTTCAACGAAACGTGTTGCGCCGACCCCAAGTAATTGGGATAAGGGCAGGAAGATGATGATGAATGTCATTTATCTTACTTGTCTGTGAGTGGATCTAAGGGCTCTTGGTCAGCCTCCGGCAAGGTGTCGCGCGCGTTCTCCTCCGCTGAAGCCAGCAGCTGAAATACGACGAAAAATTATTCTATTGACCTGCACATATGAAAAATGTAATATCATAAGCATGCCAATTGCATTAGCAGTGTGATATGCAAACATCGGAATAGAATAGAGCCCAGCTGGATTCTTAGACTATCATTGTATCAGCATTTTTTACACATATGTTTTGACAAAAATATTTTGAACGCTATACAAAACATTTTTGGGAAAATTACAGTTGAAATACTTGCAAGCTCGTCACACACCGCCTCCGTATGCAGGACTTGTAATGTATGGGAATTGTAATGTATGGGATTGTATGAGAGGGCGCACACTGCCTGCATATGCGTCCGCTTAATCCCGCGCGAAGCGTGCACGTCACGCATTTGGATGCGGTGTGTGGCACCTTTAGAGAATAGTACATCTCTAAGGAGGTTGGCTTACCTGTAAAATATCCTCGTGCCGTATAAGGAAATCGTCTCGGCACGCGCTGGGAGCCTCGCTCAGCAGCGGAAGCAGGAATTGTCCCATCGCTGGTGGTTCCGCCTACTGTACCATTACATATAGGGTGCTTTAAGGAAAGGCACGATCTATGATCGGTATATTCACCTGTAATATGTCCTCGTGTCTGATGAGGAAGTGGTCTCGGCACGCGCTGGGAGCCTCGCTCAGCAGCGGAAGCAGGAATTGTCCCATCGCTGGTGGTTCCGCCTTCTGTACCATTACATATAGGGTGCTTTAAGGAAAGGCACGATCTATGATCGGTATATTCACCTGTAATATGTCCTCGTGTCTGATGAGGAAGTGGTCTCGGCACGCGCTGGGAGCCTCGCTCAGCAGCGGAAGCAGGAATTGTCCCATCGCTGGTGGTTCCGCCTCCTGTACCATTATATGTAGGGTGCTTTAGGAAAGGCACAATCTATGAACGGTATATTCACCTGTAGAATGTCCTCGTGTCTGATGAGGAAGTGGTCTCTACACGCGCTGGGAGCCTCGCTCAGCAGCGGAAGCAGGAATTGTCCCATCGCTGGTGGTTCTAACTCCTATACCATTGGAACACACGTAGGGTGCTTTAAGGAAAGGCACAATCTATGAACGGTATATTCACCTGTAGAATGTCCTCGTGTCTGATGAGGAAGTGGTCTCGGCACGCGCTGGGAGCCTCGCTCAGCAGCGGAAGCAGGAATTGTCCCATCGCTGGTGGTTCTAACTCCTATACCATTGGAACACACGTAGGGTGCTTTAAGGAAAGGCACAATCTATGAACGGTATATTCACCTGTAATATGTCCTCGTGTCTGATGAGGAAGTGGTCTCGGCACGCGCTGGGAGCCTCGCTCAGCAGCGGAAGCAGGAATTGTCCCATCGCTGGTGGTTCTAACTCCTATACCATTGGAACACACGTAGGGTGCTTTAAGGAAAGGCACAATCTATGAACGGTATATTCACCTGTAATATGTCCTCGTGTCTGATGAGGAAGTGGTCTCGGCACGCGCTGGGAGCCTCGCTCAGCAGCGGAAGCAGGAATTGTCCCATCGCTGGTGGTTCCACCTACTGTACCATCAGAAGCTTATAGGAAAGGCACAATCTATGAACGGTATATTCACCTGTAGAATATCCTCGTGTCTGATGAGGAAGTGGTCTCGGCACGCGCTGGGAGCCTCGCTCAGCAGCGGAAGCAGGAATTGTCCCATCGCTGGTGGTTCCGCCTCCTGTGCCATGAAAATACATTAATACATAGTATAACATCAAGTCACTTTTTGCGTTTCTCTGTATGTCTGTCCGTCTGTCGTGGAATTTGCTAACTCCTCCTGCAATGGATTTTTGTAATGGACAGGGTGAATCAAAAGGAAGGTTTATACGTATAACATATAGCGGGAAAATGAGTTGCAGCGGGTGAAACCGCTAACGGGCCGCTAGTGTTAAATAAGACACAACAGCGAGACTGTAAGGGCTATATTTTTTATTGACTAGTGAGTGGACTACCAACCACTAAGACAGGAATGATTCTGCTTTCGGACAGTGAATTAATTTTGAAAATAGGGCCAGGAGTTTCGACGATTTATCGATTATATAATCAAGTTTCCTCTGAAATTGTAATTACAATACAAATTATCAATACATATTATACAAATTATTATTAATTAAGATAGTTTGTGATGTGGTAAATTTTTTATTTCAGACAGTGCAGAACCCGGGTTCATAGAATACCGTTCCACCACTCCACCAACTGAGCTACCGGAGTCCTGACAAGTCTCGAAATTATCAATCTTTTAAGTTTGTTTCAAAGCTGCTACAAATTGGATTTTGATATACGTCTGCTTAAGATATACTCACAGGTTTGTGGTAGTCGCAGTCGCGCGCCGCCTCCTTCACAGACGAGCTGTCGGACGAGCCCGCTGCAATAAAAATATTACATTAGACAACCCAAAGGGAATTATAGTAATATTTAAAGTTTAAACTTCAAATGATATTCTCTTCCTTCGTTTTGACTGGTTCAATGGATCTTGAAAGATGAGGATGGCAAGCAACTGGATGGCAAATCCGGGAGATCGTGACTCGATCGATCGTACGTACTAACAATGTACGGAGGTGGAATCCACGACATAATACTTAAAGACATCACGTAAGTAGTAGAGTAGTGATATGACTTGATCGATAATTTTACATCACTTCATCCGCTATACAGTAATTTGTTTTGATTCGAACCATACCATTGTATATTATTGGTTGGGGCCCGTATATCAATACCATCCAACCATCATGTCGTGTCTGTTCTACAGAACGTTGTCGGGCATTCTCGTGTTGTGCATTGAGTATGTCGTGCAATGGTGGTTCCCGTTGTGATACTCACAGCCGGTGGACAGCTCGGTCCACTGGTCGTCGGAGTCGGAGTCTGCGCCGACGTCAGACGCGTCGGACGCGGGCGCCGCGCGGGACACGCGCACTGACACCGCGCGTCGCGCCTGCATTGAGTATGTCGTGCAATTGTGGTTCCCGTTGTGATACTCACAGCCGGTGGACAGCTCGGTCCACTGGTCGTCGGAGTCGGAGTCTGCGCCGACGTCAGACGCGTCGGACGCGGGCGCCGCGCGGGACACGCGCACTGACACCGCGCGTCGCGCCTGCATTGAGTATGTCGTGCAATTGTGGTTCCCGTTGTGATACTCACAGCCGGTGGACAGCTCGGTCCACTGGTCGTCGGAGTCGGAGTCTGCGCCGACGTCTGACGCGTCGGACGCGGGCGCCGCGCGGGACACGCGCACTGACACCGCGCGACGCGCCGCCACGCTGCGTCGCCGCGACATCTGGACGGGAAAAAGAATTTTCTCAAACATGCTAGGAAATATGACAATTTCTTTCAAGAAAACAATCCAGAAAGTTTGACATTGTCTGTGATTTTGTAATTTCTGAACGATTTCTTTTTTACACACCAGCAATGAATTCCAATACAACTTTTCTGGCGCGATATCGAAATCGTTCAGAAATTACAAAATAAAAAAAGAATAACTCCTAATCCACATCTTGACTTTGTAATCAGTAAAACAACTTTTTATATCAAATTACTATAAAATAAATTAAAATCTTTATAATTTCCTAGCATTTTTTTGAGAAAAGCACTATGTAAGCCTCGGGGAAAATGACTTTGCCAGACTCGTATTTTTAAAGTCCTCGCCTGCGGCTCGGACTTCAAACTCTACTCGTCAGTCAAAGTCTTATTTCCCGTCCTCGTCAACAACCTACTATTTATTATTGTTATTATCGGTATTTTTCGTTGTTTCTCTCCTGTTGGACGTATTCTCCCAACCCACGGGCCTTAATCAATATTATTAATCAGGCTGGCAGTTTTTCCACTGGTAACGCCTGTACAGTCCAGTAAAAAAGAGTAGAAATTAAATAAAATGGAACTAAAACTTTTTCATACTAAATTGTTGCCATTCATAGTCAATGTTGCCATTTAATTCTGAAATTTCATACAAAGTGGCACCCTCATTGTTTGTCTACTCTTTTTTGCTGGACTGTATCAATTGTTCTGGTTGCCTTTCTATGACGCTATGTGACTGTCCAGTTTGTTTTTGAATGAGTTGATGGATGAAGCTAACACGATTTTCTGAGGCAACTTATTCCATGCATCAACTACCCTGTTTGTTAGAAAATGCTTACGGGGATTATTCTTTGAGCGCCTTTTCTTTAGTTTTAGTGTTTTAAACTTTCGCGCCTTGTACACATTATTATGTGTATCTTAGGTCTACGCTCGGAATTGAACTACCATTCCGCGCGTAGACCAAAGATAGAAACAAAAAGTTTGTAGAGCGTTAATGATATGTATGAAATAAAACCTACCTCCTTCCCTTTGGCGATGGGGCGGCGTCGCGGCGCCCTCTGGGGGCGCGCGGGGCGTCTCGCACGGCCTCCTCGGGCGCCCGACCAGGAGGATGTTTACGACCCACTGCCGGGACCGACGGCTTAACATGCCCTCTTAAGCACGGAACCATCTTGCTTTTGGAGAATCCGGCACCTTCCGCGTCGAAGGCATTATCACTGCGCCACATCGGCTGTCAGCTGCCAATGGCCTGAAACTGGACCCACCTCCTTCCCTTTGGCGATGGGGTGGCAAAGCGGCGCCCGACCAGGAGGATGATGACGACCAACAACCGGGACCGACGGCTTAACGTTCCTACGCACGAAACCATCTTGCTTTCAGAGAATCCGGAACCTTCTGCGTCGAGGCATCATCACTGCGCCAAATCGGCTGTCAGCTGTCAATGGCCTGAAAAAGGACCTACCTCCTTCCCTTTGGCGATGGGGCGGCGTCGCGGCGCTCGACCAGGAGGATGACGATGACTTACAGCCGGGACCGACGGCTTAACGTGCCCTCCTACGCACTGCACTATCTTGCTTTCGGAGAATCCGGAGCCTTCTGCGTCGAAGGCATCATCACTGCGCCACATCGGCTGTCAGCTGTCAATGGCCTGATAGAGGACCTACCTCCTTCCCTTTGGCGATGGGGCGGCGTCGCGGCGCCCTCTGGGGACGCGCGGGGCGTCTCGCGCGGCCTCCTCGGGCGCCCGACCAGGAGGATGATGATGACCCACTGCCGGAGCCACGGTGGCCCATCTGCGGAAGAAATCATATCCTTCATTTGCATGCCATTCGAAAACTACTAAATGTTAAGCTAAAAAGTTAAATCAATTTACGTCTGTATAGGAGAGAAAAGTCTGATTAAAAACCTTGATGGGAACTCCAGTATTTATACAGCAAGTAAAAAAATCAACTGCAAATATTTTAAGGGGTGAACGAACCAGCCTATGAAACTGAACAACTTTTCCCAAGGAACAAAGGTCGAAATATGAAGAAAACTGTTGGACCTCCCATACAAAAAGATACCATCCAACCAATTCAGTGTTCATTGGGTCGTTGAATGACTCGGTGTCCCACATGATAAGAAGAAGTGTGTAAGGGAGGTAAGTACCCAATATTTTTTTCATATTTCTGACCTTTGTTCCTTGGGAAATGTTGTTCAGTTTCTGTTGGCTGGTCACCCATAAAATATTCGCAGTTGATCTTTTACACCTTATATCACAACATAAAAAATATATGTTTAAACCAACAGACTTAACAAAAATAGATGCGAGCTACTGCTGCAATAAATAAATTTGATTTAATTGTAAAGATATATTTAATAAGTTATGACCAGTGAGTAGAAGTAGTATTGCGATAAATGTATGTGTTGTCCCTTCACTATTTAACATGCTTTATTTTCGAAAAAATATCATTGCTGCTCATGTCTAAAATAAGTCAATTGAAGTTCAGGTTTTTGTTTGTATGATTAGCAATTCATCTAAAGTGTCTTAGCTCTCGCCATTTTAGGCAGCAAATGGAAAACAATCACTCTCATACCAGACAACATACTTCACATTGGGAAAATATCTGATTCCCACAGGAGAACTGTTAGCAGTGGATAAACATGCCTTAAGGTAGATTGATAAACAAACAATGCCTAAGGCATTAAGTCTGCCCATGTACATTGTGCATAAAATTAAATAAATAAATAATGTGCTTGGCTGCTCTCTACCTACATGTCAATGTAGAACTGATAAAACAAATTCTTGTTGGAATATTCACCTAGTAATAAAATGAAAATTCATTTGAATACCAATAATGCAGGAAAGTAGATATCAAAGTATATTAGACAGTTGAATAGAAATGTTTTGATGTTTGTTTGTAAACATTTCTATTTCACATCATATTCCTATTAGAAACTAATCATCATCTTCCTGCCCTTATCCCAATTGCTTGGGGTCGGCGCAACACGTTTCGTTGAACACAAAATCGTGTGGCAAAAGGATTTGGCTGAATTTTACGACCGGTCGCCTACCAGACGTCAACCCTCATTAGGAATGCTTTTGTGGTGGATTAACCGCCACCATATGGTTGGCCCTAGCTGTTTGGGTCCTATTAGAAACTAATATCAGTGGGTAAAATGCTATGTGGACCCCTGTGGTGCTGGCTTAGAATAGCATCACCCCATATTTTTTCCGTGGATGTGGTAAGAAGTGACTAAGGGCCTAGCAATAAGGATACAGTTCCTTTTCTCAATTTTTACAATTAGTCCCAGCATGATACCCTGAACAACATCTTCCTTTGAAACATAATGTATAGGTAAATTGTCTCTATTATCTGTTTTTAAAATTCTGCTTATTATAAAATCAACTGGCATGAACTAAAAATCATGAATACATTGGTATAATCATTTACCTACTCTATTTACAAATTACCAATGTGCTTTTTATTTATGTTTTGCATAAACCGTTATCTATGACTAATCAATTACTCAATCTTTTGATTCCGCTTATTCTGTAAGAAAGCAACAAACAATATAACTTCAAGTTAAATAGGTAAAAAAATCATGGGTTCTTCGGTTATACACATATCACATCAGCCTATAACAGTCCACTGCTGGACATAGGCCTCCCCCAAGGTATGCCACAAGACACGATCTCCCATTTTCGCCATCCAGTCACTACAAGATACTCTCTTTCAAACATTGGTCCATCTGGCCGGAGGATGTCCAACGCTACCCTTGCTGATTTATGATATGGATTTCATTACAATTGTATTAAGCCAAATATTGCCTTAATTATATGAAGTTCTGCCTACCCTGCACGGGGATATACATGTGGTTATTATATAAAGTTGCCAGTTGATTTGAACAAGAGTAATAAGCTGGCAATTTCAACTTATTATTTTGAACTTAGTTGTAAGCTATTATATATTTGTAAAGGAAAAATAGTTGTAGTTGATTTAGAAACCCAGACACCAAGTTTATTGACTACATACTGGAAAGGTATAAGAATTTTATCTATCTAGTATCTATTCTATATCCTACACACCCATTTTACTAGAAGGCTTTGAAATCCTTTTCTGTTGTTAAACTAACAAGGCAAAAAAATTACAACAGTGTCTTTAGACACCTGTTCCTTAGAATCCAAAACAAGTTATGTACATTACATGTATTTTTCTAATGAGAAAAGTACTTGATCTTCAATAGGGCATCTTGTCACATGTCCAAATTTACTGCACAAAATAGCAAGTGCAAAAGGTCATTGACACAGCAATGGGGAGCGTACGCCGCGTTCGTAGGTAAATATTATCATTGTAATCCACGTAGGTAAAGCCGAATGATGTCTAATAGCGTGGGAAAGTACCAGCAAACGAAAAGTTAACTCTAAAAGATGGAATGACGTGGAAAACTTACGGCGATCCACTCGAAAGGCACTTCGAAGCGCGAGCCGAAGTCTGGCTGCGCTTCTCCGTCTGCTAAACCAGCTAATAGGCCGAGCTCCGCACTAAGATCGGCCAGCTCGGCGCCTATGCGGTCCGCTCGGTCGGCATCGAGCTCATCCTTCAAGATGTCGCCAATTTCGTCCGACACCGCGGCCACGGCCGAGGCCACCTCGTCGGACGCGGCGCCCTCCTTCCCCATGCCTTCGCCACCACCGGCGAAGAGATCACACTCCTCTGAGGGTCCAGTTTCACTGCGCCCCGTACATTTCTCCACGGAATACATCATGTGCCTATCCAATATCACAACGGATCCGACGAACGAAACATCTAAAGTCACAGGGTATCCACTTAGATCACTCGTTTAGCGAATATACAAACGCAAGGAGACGAGAAATCATTTTTTCTTCGGCACCCGATATAATCGCGAAGTTTTTGACAATACCAATATGGCGACGGTATTTTTAGGCATTTGTGACCAGCTTCAAATGGATAAAATAGCAATATTTGAATTGGCAACATTGAAAGTATCCTACAAAATTTAGTAGGACCAAGATTACAGTTAAATAGTAAAAATTATGGTTAATTTTATCTGGTCGGGTTATACAAAATTTGTAAAGAAGCCATGCACTTCCTATAAATTCGATTCTCGTAATAGTTTGCATACAAAATGGTTGCGCTTTTCGCGTGTAGATGGCAGCACTACAAGGTTCTGACAGCGACATCTATCATCGAGTAGCAGAACTTGTAAGAAACTGCGTATTTATTTCTTATGGCAACATTTTATTGTAATGTCAAAGTTGACATTTTGCGATTCTGCGCGTGTGGAGGTTATGTTAGCATCTAATTATATTTTTTATATGAAAAATTGTGTTGCAGGTAAAATACCGCAGTGCGATGCACGTGAAAACACTAATACGTTAGTTGACCCACCTAACACACAGCCGCTAAATTGAATTAGGGCATAAAATTGATAGTTTACTTTGTGTACACTTGCTACTGTTTTTGTACTTATTTTTAAGCGGATTTAATCCAATCACCTGTGCTATAGTGGCAGATCTATGAATATATTCTCCGAATCTAGCAGTCCGGCTGTAAAGCTGCTATAAATAGAGTGGAAATCGTGAAAAATGGCTGTTCAGAATAAGGTGTTGTACGCTTTTCGCGGTTGGATTGCGTTCGTAGCTTTCATGGACTTGGGTACCGCCGGCCGGTCCTTTATAGAGAGGAGATCGTTCCTGACCCCCAACGGAGACAGTGAGATGGATGGTAAGTTGTTATACAACCAGTCAAACAAGTTTAAAAATAGTTTGGTATTTGACTCCTACTTTATTATAAAAACAGTTCCAGATGAAAAATTAATTATAATTAATATAAAACTATTTAAGGACAGTTGTTATTATTCAATTTGTAATGGATAAATAATTATTTATATTTTTTAGGAGAATTCACAACATCCCGCATGCTTGGCATGTATTCGGTGTTGAAAGCATTGGCCCTCATACACTGTACGCTCTACATACACTACAGACCGTAAGTAACTTTCTCTCTCTCTTTCTTTCCCTCTCTCTTGCTTTCTCTCTCTTATTTTCCCTCTCTTTTTCTTTATCTCCCTCTCTCTTTCTTTCTCCCTCTGTTTCTTCCCCTCTCTCTTTCTTTCTGTCTCTCTCTTTCTTTCCCTCTCTTTATCTTTCTCTCTCTCTCTCTCTCTCTTTCTTTCTGAGACACAAAGGTTTTGCAGTCAAAGTGTAGTCTGTTTTCTCATACAACTTGTAAAGTAGTCAATCAGCTACAAATAATTGTTCAGAGGAAAACTTGTCCTTATACTATCTCCAAGGGGAATTAAGTTAAATATCAACAAAATTGAGATATTCTAATATTTGTTTGTTGATTATTTACTTTTAATGTTACTATGTAAAAATTATCAGATTATGGTCTAAATACTGAAATAATTTATTTATTATTTGTTGTTAAAATGTTTACTATTTTGTAGATATTTTTTCTACAAGGTTGTAATTTGGAATACTTGGTTTTTTAATCAAATAATAGTTATTGATATTAGCTTTTTGTTTATTAAGTTAATACAAATAAAGCAAGTGGAAAAAATTCACGTCACTCATGGGATTCGAACCCACTCTGACGTGACATGTAACCAAGAAATGAATTTGTTGTAAGGGTTCAAGTCTCACCAAATAAAATAGTTTATTAAATATTTATTTTATCTGTACACAGTGTGGTGTCGATGGGCTACTGGTCGCTGTCTCTTACCATAATCCTGTATTTCATGGAGGCCTTCTACTTCCACTCAACAAATCTCAACTTCTATGTAGTGTTTCCCTGCATATTAAATAGTAAGTACATGAGTGGGACCTTGGAGTATATACAGGGTGTTAATTTAAATGCGTGCCATAGCTTTAGGGTAGTTTAAGTATCAATTACGGATGCCGTACAAAATGCCGAGAAAAATAACCCTAAAAATTTTTTTTTTACATATTTTGTCCAAACTTTTTTTTTATTTTTAGTCGATTTTTGTCACTGTTGTTGATTAGAGAGAGCCCATACAAGTACTTTCGTCTAAACAACTTTGAGCGAATTTCGGCTGAGATATAGGCATTTGAATCAAATGTCAGCCAAGTAAAAAAAAAATATGTGTCTGGGATTTTTTCCAATATTTTTAAGGCATCCTTTATCGATACTAAACCTACCCTGAAGCTATAGCACGCATTTAAATTAACATCCCCGTATATTAGACAAGAAATCTAATTGGTCTAGGCATGTTTGAGTAATCAATTAATTAATACTCTTCTTGATTAATACTCCTTACTTACCTCCTTTTATTTCCCGCCTGTTAAAACCATTTAATTTCAAATGTATTTTCATTTTCAGTAATAACCCTGCTTGGGTTAATCTACCTGCCAAGCAAGTTAAAACTCTGGGGCACAATCCCGGGCACCTCAGGGATGGCAGTGGAACTTGAAGACGAGAACACTCAAATCCTCAGACAAATGGGAAACTTTAGGAGACGGAGGCCCGGACAGAAAAACAAGAATGTGTGATTGGAGAAGCCAGCTCATGTAGGTAAAAGGTAGTGATGTTGGTTTTTTTAGTTGAAGTTTGAGATTTGTTCCGAGAGGAGAAAAGTATTTGATACAGAAATTAACAAAGGGTCTATAAAACGGTATAGCAGTGCTATCGATAGATTTCATTTAAAAACCCTATAGGCGCAGGCGCATCCACACTGCCCAGAAACCAAAAAAAAACCTACGTGGTTCACACGAGGCAACGCATGCTCATGCTCGGGAGAACGCGCGCGAGCCGCGCCAAAATCAACGCACCTCAGAAGTTTGCCTATTAATTTATTAGACGTCCAAATTGGGCCGAACTTGGCTCGCCCGCGCACGAGCGTATGCCGCGCGATGCAATGAGCAGGCGAGCTGCCTTGGTTGGTGTGGATGCGCCTAATCTTTAATCTATCGATCGATATACATAATGGGTAGTCCACTATCGAGCGGCAAGACTACTATAAAGTTGTAGGTGGGAAACGACACCGTGAGTGATAGATGATATAAGACTTGATACCATCTAAAACCACTTACTAAAGATAGCGCGATCAATGGCCCAAGAAATAAATTATCGTAACTTATCTTTTCCGTCAAATAAGTTTGGAAGAGGAAGACGTCAAAATAAGGCGACGGTGAATGGCGACGAAATAAAGCTATTTGATGGAAAGAGACAGCGCTAATTTAAAATAAGTCAAGGGAATTATTTTCTTGAATTGCGGCCGATATCTCGCGCCTCTAGCCTTAACAAGTTAATAAAGATTTTAAATAGGAAGAGTGTATTTTTGAAGATTTGGCTGTGTAGCTCAGTGCCCTTAAACTATAAAAGTAGAATATTATTAGCTTCTAGAATTATCAATCATCTGTTGTTCTATCCTCAAATTGTGGTCTTCCGCGCCTAAAGGGTCCAAGTGTTGGCATTTTGTTTACGACATATTTGCATTTTTGTAAAATTAGGATTTTCACAGTTACATCCTTTCGATATTCCTTTCATTGGTTACAAAAAAAAGTTTTTTTTGGTAGTCATTACATTGTAATGACATCTCTCTATTGTAATAAAAACATCATTACAATAGAGAGTAATGATTACAATAAAGAGACTCATCATCTTCCTGCCCATATCCCAAATTAGTTGGGGTCTGGCAAGGGTCTGCACAACATGTTTTGTGAGAGCACAAAATCATGTGGCAAAAGAATTTGGCAATGTTTATGACCGGCCGCCTGCCTGACGTCAACGTCTCTTTGGGAATGCTATTGTATGGTGGTTTCACCATTCCGACCTTATCAGACTATACCTACTACTACGAACGTACAGACATACTTCTTTTCTTAACATCCTTTATTGGTTTTGACAGTCAGTATGATACAGGGACCCTTGTAGATTTTGAAACTGATCAAGTCCCCCAATGCCCCCACTGATGGTCCCTTTTTGCGCGAAAGCCCACAATTTTGCTTAGTTTTTTTAGATATCTAGTAAGAAGTAGTTTTGATTTCAGTAGATTTGCCCTTGTCTCCCTGTCTTTTTGACCAAAAAACTAAAATTGAATCTCACTATATTGGAACCAAAAACGTTTTCGAGCTTTTATTGTAAGCTACTAGAAATAGGAAAAAAAGATAACTAAAAATCGTCCCTCCGTGTAGTATCGCTCAGAATTAAGAAATAGCCATTTTTCATCCTGTATAGATAGTTAACACTCAACAGCCTTATCTCAAGCGATTTCTTCCACAGAACCTTCCTAAAGATTTTGGATACATACTCGTAAAATGACATTTACAGATTTAGAAGTATCTGATACTTTTGGCCAGTCTTTTACACTTCAGAAACTAATAAAAATAAATCTTTAAAAAAGTATTATCAGCACGGCTTCTCGCTGCACTTAACTAAAATTAATTAATACAAATAAATAACAATAGTTATAATATAATCAATTCCATAGTCCAATTAGAATGTGCCAATATTATTGGGACACAAACATACTACTTATTTACATAATATACCAACCAACATAATATTTTGTATATTACTGTATACTGGGTTATTTTTAGTCAGTGCGCAAACTTTGCAGGGTGTTTTTACTGGTGATTCTGAACAACTTTTATTGGGCCCACATGCGAATTCGTAAAAAAAAATTTGGATGTTCCATAGAAAAATTCATACCTACTCGGCAAAAATGTATGGAACAACTAAAAATTTTTTTTATTTCGCTGGTGGCCCCATAGTAAAAGTTGTTCAGAATCACGACTAGAAACATCCTGCAAAGTTTGCGCACTGACTAAAAAATAACCCTATATGTATTTTGCAATGCAGGGTGTTAATCTAAATGTGTGCTATGCCATAGCTTAAAAGTAGGTTCAGTATCGGTATAAGAAACCGTAAAAATATTAAGCCTCGCGCGCTCACCGCCTCGCGTGCGCGACATGCGTCGAAAAAAAATTTAATTCGACTAGGATTTTTTAAATATTTTTAAAGTTCCCTTTGTAGATACTGAACTGCCTTTAAGCTATCGCACGCATTTAAATTAACACCCTGTATAAAAACAGCAATAAGTACATGACCTAGTCAATTGTTTTCATATCAAAATGCAATAATGGTAGGTAAAGTACCTACCAGTTTATACTGCTCAATAACATTTATATCTATTTGATCCAGAAATTTTAAGTTTTATTAAAGTACCTTTCGTTTTAAATTAGGTATTTAAATAAGCTGTATACTCACTAACGGGTTTTGCATTTTGACCATATTTTATCTATCTATTTTTAAGTTTATTGTAATATTTTTATCGCATTATGTATTATACAGGGTGTAAGGGACAGCTCTCCAAATACTGATGCACATTCAGGCCATGAAACTGAACAATTCCCATAAAAAATATAACAAAAGACGTTAAAAAAGTGTATCAGCATTCTGGAGCTGTCCCTTACACCCTATATAATCAGGGGTGGTCAAATCCGCGTTAAAAGTCTAAATTAATTGTAATGAATTTCACCAATTTGATATTTACTCTAGCATTTCTAGTCATAATTTTATCCTATTTATAATTCACTGTTTTTCTAGTATTAAAAGACATGTACACGTGTGTAATATAAGTTGGAGTTGCATTGTTTTTGGCTTACGATTCGAAGTATTCTGAGCCAGCATTTCACGGCACTTTTAAAAAGATTTTTAGGTCGTAAGCCAGATAAATTGCATACCTTGATTTAATATAAGTACCTTTAGCTCAAGATGTTTTTTGGTAGTGTCTTAATATTAAATTATAATTACTGTTATTTTTAATGGCAAAATGTTACTTAACTAATTGGGTTTAATTGCATCTAAAGGTGCTAAATAAAGGGCAAAATATGTACAAAACATGTTTGTTTTGTTTTTGTCGGTCTTTAACTTAATTTATTATTAACTAAACTAGAGCAAGCCATAACCTACCGAATGTTCCTATTTTACTTTAAATAAAAAAAAAATTATGTACTACCCAAAAAGGAAACTCATGTAATGTTCCTAATATGTGTTCTTTTAATTCCAACGGTTAAGTAACATTTTTATAACACGATCGGGGTTAAAATAAATTAAGTGTAATACTTTTTACCCGACTGCCTCAGAAGTAGGGTTATGTTTTTCGAGAGTATGTAGGAATGTATGTATGTGGACAAGAAAATTCTTTTTCACGGGCTACAGCCCAAACGAATACGTGGATTTTGACATATGAGGTGTCGTTAGATTCGTCTCACTCAGCACCTCGAGTGACACTGGCTATATAAAAAAAAATATAGATTCAAGATGGCGGATTTTTACAGCAAAATACTACTTTAAAATTACCGCAGTCGGGTTTTTTGTCTTTTAACACATCTATTTGTTTAAACACATGTTCTGTTTGAATCTGAATAGACTTCAGTTCAATAGTATTCACATCATGAAAAAATTTACCCCTATTAAAACTTCGCAGCAGTTCCATGGAACTAGTGCGAATGATTGTGATTTACACAATTTATTTAACCCCAAGCAGGGTGCGAAAATAAATTAACAACATACTGGGTGAAATTTTACCAGAGACCGATAGCGAAAACTTAGAACCGGCTGACGATAGTGATAACGAACAACTTTCCCCAAGGAACATAAGTCGCAATATGAACAAAGAAATTTGGCCTCCCCTAGTATTGGCAGCTGATCGGCAATTTTGTATATGGGACGCCCAATTATTTTTCTTTTCGGATTTCGACCTGTGTTCCTTGGAGAAAGTTGTTCCTTATCACCAGCCGATTCTGAGATTTTGCTATCAGTCACTAGTAAATTTTCACCCTATATTTTTAGTAAGAACTAAAGGTAAAAAACCATTTTACTATTTTCTGCACCCATATATTTAGCAAAAGGACCACGAAAACTAGTGCCATATCATGTTATTTATTAATATTATGTAAGGAAATGATATTGTTGAATTTAATAAAAATACATTTTAAGCAAAAAGTTCATTTTATTGAAATTAATGATACCACACACCAAAATAAGATTAGTAAAAACAACATTGGACGGTACAAGTTGTACTAATTTAGAATATAAAATAACATTTCATAATAAACAAATGCTGAATCTTATTCTATCATATCCATCTAAAATCTAATCCATCTAAAATCTAATCTAATCATAATTTCAACTACAAGTCATAGTATAAAAATAATTTATTTTTGTAAGTAAAGTATATTATTTTAAGTACAGTCAATGGAATGTTAGATTGTACTTTTAGCAAATAAATATCTTAGCGTGTACAGGTGTTTACATCCTTTAAAATCAGCATGTAAAAATCAGCAAATATTTAAGTGCACATCCCATGAAATAATTAAGTAAGTAATTTTTTTTACACTTTATAATTTCGGCTTATTTCTTTATTAGGCATGAAGGAAAAGAATCAATGGCCAGATACTGATATGATATCTGTTTTTCTTCAAGTGAATCGAAGAGCTCCGACGATTTATAAAACCCTGTATAGCCAGGTAGTGCTATGTTGCAAGTTTTATGTCGCCAAAAAACAAGCCATAGGTGATCTGGACTCTTAAGGCGATCCGTTTTCCATACAAAAGTTCAATGGACTCAAATCTGTAAAGTAAAGTCGGATTAAAAAAAAATGATGGGGAGTCCCGTAGTACTTTAACATTTTTGCAAAATTTTAACCATCAGAATTTCCCGTAAAAACTGATTTGCCACTTTACGAAAATAGATGGAGCTACTACTGCAATAAATACGTTTGATTTTAAATACTTATTATCTTTTAACCATACACAGTTTTGCGACAAATTTACGTGTGTCTTCATAATTTCAAATAAAGTTTTAAAAAGTTGCTCTGCAACTGATGTTTATGTCGATTGAAATGCAGTTTTTCGTTTGTATGACGTGATGTTTCGCCTTAATTTGTTTTGGTTAAAAGCGCCCTCTATTGTCAATATTATTATTAATAGTAATCGGGGACGGGTGCGCAGGCGATCTTGACGAAATCCTCGTATTGCACAGTGCCCGCGGTCGAGACGTTCGCCTCGCGGAATATGTTGTCTACCTGCAACAATACACGACATGCTTTTGAATCAGTGGAAATTCGGCATACATGTCAATTAAGAGTTAAGTCGGCATACGCTCGTGCGCGGGCGAGCCAAGTTCGGCCCAGTTTGGACGCCTAAATAAAGTAATAGGCAAACATCAGAGGCGCGTTGATTTTGGCGCGGCCCGCGCGCATTTGCCCGGGAATGACCGTGCCTTGTTTCGAGTGAGGCACGTAATTTTTTGGTCGTTTGCCACGCGAGGCTGTGAGGCAGCGAGCAGCCTCGCTTGGGTGTGGACGCACCTTTTGGAATTCAAGAAAAGTAGACGGTATAAAAATGCCAACCCGCGGAAAAAAATGTGTCGCCAATAGGAATTCTTGAAGAGACCAATCCGAAAGGTTGCGCTCTACGCCGTCGGGATAACTGGCAATATTTGACAGCTAATGCGGCATTGGCAAATAACAACTATCACCGCGTTTATGCCTGTGGTTTATGCACGAATAGGGTTTCTGACTTCTCGAGCTTTTTCATTTCCCGGAAATCGAGAAATCTCGAGCGTCACTTCTCGGGTCTTCTCGGGCTTTTCGAGAAATTTTTAATTTAGGTATATTTTTCCATATAAATCACAAAAACGTTCACAAATTCACATTGAATATATTTAATGAAATTTTTAAATAATGAAATCTTTTTTACTAAGAACTTTAATTTTGCATAATCACGGAGATTATCAGCCGTCTAACAAAATATAAGATAAAGACAAGACGAAATCAGGCCTCTGAGCTACTCAAAGAGCTGTTGAAAATTATGTCCTTGAAGGGCAGAAAAAGCCATTCGATTCCGTAATAGCCAATGGGACAACTTGAAGGATACGCAACCTAAAAGGGTAGCAGTATTGTTGCTTTTTTTCAAGAATGAAGAAACACGCTCAACAAAAAACTGTAGTGCTGTAGTGCTGAGCTGTCTAGTCTAGATGTGGTCTCGAGGCGCATTAGACTTGAAAGATGAACTTTGACAAGAGCAAGGTCATGCATGTTCAATCTACATGTAGTCCCTGAGCCAGTGTCCGTCGACCGTGTAGATCATGAAGTTGTCCAGAAGTATGTATGCATCGCCTTGGGCAAACATAGCATTATCTGGGAAGTTACGTCATATACTGGAGTTAAACTTGCCACAATGCCTCAAGACCAAGGTCTAACCAGTTATGACTTGTGGGGCCCAGTCGTGGAACCTGACAGTAAATCTGGCTCACCAGCTGGCTACATGTCACGGAGAGGGCTATAGAAAGCGCTATGCTGGTAATCTCGCTAATGATAAGGTCTTGAATTGTTCACCAAAAAACCAAGACATGATGACCCACTTCAGCAGAGGGCTGGTCACATCTGTCGTAGAACCGGTTTACGGTGGAGTAAGCGAGTCCTCAAGTGGAAACCTCGCTTCGGCAAGCGTAGCGACTGGAAGGCGAAAATGGAAGATTGTGCCTTGTGGCGTACCCTGGGGGGCCTTTCTCGTCCCTCGTCTAGTAATAGACTACTATGCCGCACTCTGAGACCGCACTGCTATCAAAGTGCAACGCTGCTTGTTTACGAGTAAAGGCCTAACAGCAAATAGTCCAGTAAATCGTAGTGAGGTAATCAAAATTATCTCATTTAAAAATGTAGATGCCTTGTAATGATTTCTCGACTTCTCGATTTTTCTCGACATTAATTTCCCGGGAACGAATCCTAGAAAGTTCCCGGGAATTCTCGCCTCGAGACTTCCCGGGCAGAAACCCTAGCACGAAAGGAAAAAAGACATAAGAATTAAATACCAGCTTGTTATCATGACCAGAGTTCACCAGAGTATAGTGAAGAGAATCTATCTATCTAATACCTTTTAACGAACAGGAATTGTATAAATTAATAAATAATGAAGGGTTTTCCGGGACGATAAATCGATCTAGATAGGTTTCATTTCCCAAAATCGTTGCTTCACCCCTTTTTGCGAGTTTTTACAAACTAACAACGCTATCTATTGAAAAACCGCGGAGTCTCGGACAACCAATGCCCGATTTCCCGAAACTACAGGCTACCATTCTACAGGCGGAACTCGATATTCATTGCGTAGCCGGTTTAATAGTGGGATAATAATGGCTAACCGACTACGCAATTTACATTGGATTTCACCTGTAGTTTCGTTGCATAGGCCACTGGTATGAAAGATGATTTCCTTACCTCCCTGGCGGACAGGCCTTCGCCCCAATTCTGCAGTAGATTCCTGAGCTGCCGCGCGGGGATGGAGCCTTTCTTGTCATTATCGCCGGCTTTGAATGCGTTCACCACCTGAAAAAAACAAGCAGCTGTTTGTAGATAAATTAAGTAAAATGATTTTGAGAAACATTTTTCTTAATCATCACTATTATACACCAGTGCCGTGTGGTGCCGGCAGAGTAGAATAGCACCACCTCCTCTCTTCCCGTGGGAGTCGTGAGAGGCGACCGAGGGATAAACCCGACCCAAACAGCCAGGGCCAACGTTTGGTGGCGGTTCATCCACCACAAAAGCATTCCCAAGGAGGGTTGACGTCTGGTAGGCGGCCGGTCGTAAAATTAAGCCAAATCCTTTGCAACACGGTTTTGTGTTCAACAAAACGTGTTGCGCCGACCCCAAGTAATTGGGATAAGGGCAGGAAGATGATGATCACTATTATACACTAGTTATACTGGGTGTTACAGTACAACAAATAAAGCCGAAAGGAGGTCAAGGTATTTATGAAACTAAACAACTTTCCCCATGGAACATGGGTCGAAATACGAAAAACAAAATTTGGACCTAAATAGCTGATCAGCGGATTTGAGTCACTACGTGAGGTCCAATTTTTTTCATAATTTTTTCATTTTCCATTAGCGAAGTTGTTCAGTTTCATGAGTACCTTGACCTTTCGGCTTTTTATTTGTTGTTCAAACATAACATGTTGTATTTCAAAGAAAAAACTGTAAACATTATATTTTGAAATGGATATTCAATTCCTCACCTCACTTGGTAGATTTTCAGCCCGGGAGTGTATGTGCATCACCTCAAGAAAGTCAGCAAATGACATCTTTCCACCTTTGCCCTTCAGGTACCCTGGAAAAAAACCAATGATATTCAAACTCGGAAAACTGGATTCAATACTTATTACTAAAATCAAGTCGCTTTTTGCATTTTTCTGTCCTCAAATCCGCTAACTCCTCCTAAACCACGTAACGGATTTCGATGCGGTTTTTTGTAATTGATAGTGTGATTCAAGAGGAAGGTTTATATGTAGGTATTATAACACATGTAGGGAAAATACCTATTCCCCGCAGGAAAACGAGTTGCAGTTGGTGAAACCTCTAACTAATGGGCCGCTAGCTAGTAACTTATTTAATCTAAACAACTCTACCAAGAATGGACATAATAATTATACAGAGTGTCCCTGTTTCTAAATCTAGATCCTAGACATGCTTAGCTACCAAACTGGAATATTGTTTTCTAAATATGCAAAGATAAAAAATGGAATGGAAAAAAAATGATTTTTATTTTATTTTATCTTTTTAAATAATATTCCAAATGTATCAAAGGAGGTCCAGTACCAATATTTTTTTTCTTTGGGCCACAGGGAAATCAAAGCCAAATACTGGACAACTTATGCTCTAAGAGTTGTTAACACAAAGAAAATTTTAGATTTCCATACAAATTGACCATAGAGTCAAAATTATCAAAGTTATTGTAGGTACTTAAAGATTATTTTGTTAATAACTTGTAAAACAAAAGGTGTTTAATTTTCATGGGCTGAGAAAACCTGTGACAGAGTTAACCCCTTTCTATAGTTACCAGCAAGTTCCTGTATGGTAGGGCTCATCCCAAGAGACCGCATCACCACTGTGAGTTCATCGAGGGATGTGATCTGCCCTGAGCGGGCAAACAGGTAGAAACATTCACGGAATTCTGAAAAATTATAGCAAAAATAATAATAATAATTGTATTGCAATAGGAACCCCGATGAATACTTTGAATCAGTATAAGTCAGTAGAAAGTTCGAAACGGTTTATGAAAAATAGATTTTATTTATCAAACTGTTTGGGTACATTTAGGGAAATGATCTATAGAGAAGCAGATAACATTAAAAAGTAGAGCATTCACTAAAAATCTGTGTCAAGATGCTGTTACTCATTATTGGACAAATAAATCAACTTTTCATATTATTAGCTGCAGCATATTGTATTTACACACAATTTTATTTATTATTCATCGAAAGAAAAGATACATTTTCCATGAAACATACAAGATAAGCAAGATAGTGGTACAAACCATCGATGTCTTGTTCTTTGAAGTATCTGGCCTGAAACCAAGCAAATAAGTGTTAAAACAATAGTTGCTTACACCCTTCAACGGTTTTTAAGTAAATTAAACTATATACGTACCATTTTAATAAACTAAAGTAGAAAATAAAGCTGCAGCAAGAGTTTCACAATTTTACGAGAAAAGTACTGAAGTGTTGCCAGATTACTGTACCGTTTTTGACGATATCATCTGTAATGAAATGACAAAGACGATACTATTAATAAGATGCATTTTTTTTGTCACCGGTCCAGATACATGAAAATCTGTTTCCTTCCAACATAAAAAAAGAATCTACAAACAAGGTGTACGGTGAAGTCCCTAGTCACAAATTAAGCAAGGATAACATTTTTAGCTAGATCAAAGAGTGTCTAGGCTAGCTAGACCGTCCAAGAAGAGATACAAAGATACTGTTAAAATGTTTCAAAAGGGACGGTACTTACTCAAAGGGAAGAAAGCCGTTCGTTTTCGAAACATCTGGCAACGCTGGTATTGACAGTTTTTTTTGTTAGTTATTTGGGTTTAGACGCAAAGACAAAAAGAGACAAACAATCAAATCATGTAGAGCAGTGTCTCTTTTTTCTAAATTGGACCTCCTCCTGATCATTTATCAAAAACACAATTAGAGATGTCCCACAAAACGAATACCTTGTAAAATCGATTTCTGTCGGTGTAGACGTAATACCGGTTTTTGGATTGTAATTTTTTTGTCTGTTTGTCTGCTATCTGTCAAAGTGTTGGTCCGAAAGTGCAATGGCCGTCCGCGCTCAAACCTGTTTCCAGTGCGATTAGCATGGTATTTGTTGACGTTACGTATCAGTTCAGTGTTTTACGTTTCTTTAGGATCTTTTGTGCGGTGTTTGCCTATGTCCGATCGCGATGAAGCCAACAACAGTCCGATTGTTGCCGGAAGTGGTTTGGAGAGTGCCTTTAGAAATACATTCGAGGCCAGAAATATTTCTTCACCAGCGGGCAAGGAATTCCGCGGGTTCCCGAAACCTTGCGTGGCCCTGCCTAGGATTGACATAAGCCCGTTTCTGAAACCAGATTCCCCGCCAATACTGACGGGAAATCTAAAACCGGCTTTTGTACCAGACAGAAAACCACAGAAGTCAATACTAAAAAAGCCAAGTTACGACAAATTCAATGCAAAATGTTTTGTGAACATTATGAGAGATGACTTAGTTAAGTTGAAGGAAATAACATCTAAGACTCCAAACAACCATAATAGAGCTGGATCACCCAGCATGAGTCTCAAATGTAAAATTTGTGACAAAGACTACTCTAGTGTAAGAAAACTTCTCAACCACAAAAAAAATAAACACATGATAATTAAGGCCAAGTCTCAAAAGAGAGTATGTTTCTCTGATAAAGTGACCGTTCATGTTCTGAAAGAATACCACAAATGCCGGAAATGCCCTAAGATTTTTGAGGATTATAGGGCCTTAAAAGCACACACAAAGAGCCAACACAAAAAAAGAAAATGCTATATCTGTTATTACTGCTCGAAGAAATTCGTTGACCGAGTGTTCTTCAAAGTTCATATTAAATTGCATTGCGAATCTTGTGGCGAGTTCTTTACAAGCAAATCCAAGTGCATGCTACACAAACGGTCGGTTTGTAAAATATTAAAACTACATCAATGCAAAACCTGCGATTGTTCCTTCTTCAAGTTGATGGATTTGAAAGATCACAGCTATGAACATATCAGTACATGCTGCGTATGTGACATTTGCAAAGACCAATGTCCGACTAAGTGCGGCATTGCACACCATATTTACTATCTACACTCAAAAAGGATCAAAAGAAGGAATCCTTGTTTGTACATCACTCGTAAACTGGGCAATGAGAGCTTGTACCTGTGCAGGTTCTGTGATGAAAGTTCGGTTGACCGAGACCTGATCGAACAACATGTCCAACTACTACCGGACTTGAACAACCGTGTGATGACTGGATACACAGATTACTACTTCTGTGATCAGTGTTTGAAAAAATTCAGCACCGAAAAAGAAATGTTGCAGCACAAATGGAGCCATTTCTTGATAACTTCTGATAATTCTCAGAACAGGCAAAACAATATCAAAAATGGTCTAAAGATATTCTACAATATCAATGAGAAAATTCCAGAACATTTTAAGCCAACTATCGTTCTTGAAAGAATCAAAATTGATGAACAATTGGTAACATCTACTTCTTCACCAAGCAACGACACAATATTGAAATCACTACTGACTGCCCCTACTAAAGATGATGATATTGAATTTGTTGGTGTGTTGAATGATGAAATAGACTTTAACAACATCAAAAAACCGATTGTTGATCCGAAGTCAAAGAAGACCCTTTTGTCAAAACACCAGTGCCCGGTAAGCATACTAAACAAAGAAATATATTAAAATGTGTTTTTAATTTAGTTCTGATCCTGGCATATTTACACCTACACCTAACATTGTTCATCATTGTGTAGTGCAGCGTGTTGTATGCATTACCTTCCGTCCAAGCTTTAAGGACATTTTAAAACATCATTTAAACTCAGTTGTTTATATATTCATTGAATAACTGAAGGCAAAATAAGTTTATTATTTTGCTTTATACCTTTATACATTCATTCAAAACAGTCCATGTTCTAAGTAACCCAAGAATTATTTTAATAATACAAAAGATTAGTATAGATATAGTATTATATTTTTTTAACTTATTTATAGTAATAATTCAACTGCATCTGGCACTAACATTAAATTCTACTTGTTTTTTATTTTCTTAGTTAAATTCATTTCATAGAAGTGTATTTTTATTTCATTGATCTCTCTTTTTTTAATGGATATTTCTGTAACATATAAAAGCAAAGCGAAATATTTTATTGCGTAGAATTGTATTTTTCCTACTGAAATTTTATTCACACTTTATTTTTTATTTGTTGTATGATTTTGGTTGTATAAAAAGATTTCGAACTCATGCCGGGTCCTGTGCATGTTTTATTTATCAAATGGCGCCACATAGAAATGTAAATGATCACACCAATGTATATCGACGTTTAGTTTGGAAAAAACATCCGCAGGAGACAGAGTAAAAATATTACACAAAGTTCCGATTCCAATGCATCCGGCTTTTTCATAGGTATTTGTGAAGATAATGTCGTACTCAACTTGCGTCAACATCGTCTTAGCTTCAACAATGCTGCCATAAAGTCTTTAACCCGATCCAGGGCTCTGTCAGTCGGAATTTATGCTGTTTCTCGTTCCTACCGATATTGATTGGCATTGCATTATTATCATCATCAAAATTATCTCGTGTTACGTCCGCCAAGTCCGGTACCCGTATTCAATAATGTAGTAAGTTTCCTCTTCAAGGTCTCCTTCATTGAACGAATCCTTGAGCCTATCAGTGTGAGTGAACTACTTAGTCTATTTAACAAATTTAATTTGGAATTAATGCAATTTAGTTATGAATTATGAACAAGGCTATTTGTTACAATAAAATGAAAAACTTTATTAAAATTGGTTCTTATATAGAAAAATCATCGATTTGTAGTGATCTGAAGATCTCATTAAAATCAATAAATTTTAATGAGATCTTGTATTAAATTTTATTCGAATGAATTTAATAGATCAAAAACCATCCGAATAGCGAATGATCATTCGAATTAATAATTTTCATTCGAATGACGAATGATCATTCAAATACCATTTACAAATTCATTCGAATAATTCGATTGTCCGTTTTTAGAACAATCGCCCATCACTATCGATTTGAAACTGTAATAAAAAAATCTTTCTCATTTGGAAATTTTATTCAGCATCAATGCGAAGCGAATATTTCGACGATATGCTTGTCGTGTTTGAATATTCGCATGTTCTGGCCAAATGATCCATAATCTTTGTAGTGTTTATTCAAACAAAATAAATTACAGCCGCATATTTTAAAGACTCTTAATGACTTTTACATTAGAATAGAATGATCCAGAACCTAGTTTGTAGTCTTGATTCAAACAAAATGAATGACCACCGCATATTTTAAGGTCTCCTAATGACTTTTACATTAAAATAGCTCTTTTTTTCAGAATTGCAACAAATTCTTCTCTACCAACTATTGCCTAAACCGTCATATCGAAACTCTGCACAGTGACTTCGAGAACTTGAGGTGTAAAGTCTGCGAGGAATCGTTCGCGTGGCCTTCTCTTCTCCAATCACACAAATGCATTCGTACATTCCGACCAACAGTCGAAATGCCGTTCGAAGATGCACGACCCGAAATACACTTCGACAATCTACATGAAATCAACTTGCAAAACGCAAACACTAACGGGGATTCAGTAGAGATGACGAACGGATTTGACGATTTAAACATAACTGAAAGTGATGATTACATGAACACAGTGGACTTTGAAATACCTGCTCCCATAGTTGAACTGAGTGAGTATGAGAACATGTACAGTAGTGCACCCAAGACACCAATTGCGCCGATTGTGGCACCAAACTTGCAGAATGGACAGTTGAATCCCAATATGAATAAGATTAGTGCGTTACAAAACTTAGGCTATAAGTTGGTAATGCAAGAAGTACCCATTGAATTCTAAACATATAAATACATATTTTGTAACCTGTGTTTATTTAAGATTAAAGACTTGGTTGCCTAGAAGAAATTGCTGAACTAGCAGCTAGGCCGCTTGTGTTGTTCTTTGTTTTTTCATCTATGTGACATTGTTTGATTATTTTTTTTGTACAATATTTGTATTGTATTGTAAAGATGCCTATTTTCACATGAGTTCATGATTGATGAATCCATCGCCTTTTTCGAAGAATGTACGTAACTGCTGAATGTTTCTGTAATTCGTTTCCTAATTTATGTCTCTGTAAAAAATACACCTCAAAGACTAATGTAATTATTGTGTGAATGTTTCAAAAGTTACTGTGAAAGAATGACCACTGTTTTTTTCTTTGGTGTCTAGTTTCGTGAATGTCAAAACGTTCGAACAAGTCATTATGTAGTTGTATTAATTCTGTTCTTAGATCTTACATGGTGGCATAAGTTGGTTAAGCAGTTTTTATTTGTATGAGAATTGTATCGTTGTAATAGTCTTAATTAACTGATAAATTAAGTACACAACTGCTGTATTATGTTATGTTTCTTCTAGAGTGATAACTTATAAATAAATAATATAAATTGTTAGGTTATTTCAAGAACATGTCTGTAAAATTATTATTTCCTAGGTTTTTATTTCGTTATGAATATTGTAATCTTAACTGCCGGAAAAATACTTTGTCCAAGTTTTGGAGATAAAATTATTATGTTTACTTGTTATATCTGTTGGAGCCGGAACGGGACGGAAGATGCTCGAAGTATCTGTTACATTACTTACCTACTGACAGATAGATTTGTAGTATACTTATAGCTATGTTTTGTGAATACAAAATAATTTTGAAATTGTTTTGAAGTGTTGTATTCTTATATACTGTGTGTTATTTTAAACGCGTAGCTTATGGATAGGTTCAGTATTGACAAAGCAACCCCTAAAAATCTTTATAAAACCCCTAGTATTTTTTTTCCTAAATACACGCACAGACGCGCGTGCGTTCGCCCGAACAATGAACATACGCTGCCTGAGCAGCCTCGCTGTGGTACAACCAGTACGAAGCATGCCGCGCGAGGCGGTGAGTGGGCGAGGTTGCTTGTGCGGTCGTCACAGCTGTTCAGTATTTTTTGTAGTTTTCAACAAGGATTCTTTGTTTTTTTTAGCATTAGAAATGATACACTACATCTAATTAATTCATGAATATTCTTTAAATACTTTAAATATTTTTATTGATTCTGGACCTGCCCTTTTACGGCACGCATTTAAATGAACACCTTTGATATAGTACCTATGTATTTTTCTATGAATCATATTTTCTTATTATTTCCTCTCGCAACTTTTTACTTGGTTGTTTGAGGCTTATTCTGATTCGCTTGTGCCTTCGTTTGTTGTTATTTAGTACAAAAGCTTACCTATTGCTGGACATAATAAATATTAATTTGTAGAAGTGTAGATTTATCATAGTTCGCATGGAAAAAACCGTGCAGTGTTATCCATTTGCATGGCAGTAATGTGAGATCACCTGATCTGATTGATCAAACATTTTTATTATTACTTGGTAATATAATACTACATAGGTAGTAAGTTGTCGCGCATTATGCCCTGGAAGAAATGTCATATTATGCTATTATTATTTAAAAGCGATATTAAATTTATATTGTGTAAGTACCAATATGATAAAAATGTTTAGTTTATACCTAGTTTAGACACTGACTTTAAACATTACATTATTTTTGGACTGTTTGGGTAAATGATGTCTTTATGATAATTGTAATATATCTAAATGACTTACACATATACAGTTGTTTTAGTTTTAGTTACTATTACTACCTGGTTCATAGAAGAAGGAACCCCGAAATGGCAACATTATTGTTTGCACCTTTTTCATATTACATGACATTTGAACAAGATGTCAACCATAATGTTGCCATTTCAGGTCCCCTTCTTCTGTGAACCAGGTAGTACCCTTCCTGTTCTTTACGTATTAATTACCCTTTGTAGAACCGCCGAGAGATTTTAGAAAGTTTGCGAGTATTATAAAGCCATCGTAGAACATTCGAGAAGCTCGCTGATTATTCTAAACTTAACTGGAGTATATCATTAATGGTGTAGAACATTTGAGAACATCTCAGAACATTTTGTAAATAAGTGAACCTTGACAATTTATGAGTATTATGGAACTAACATCAGAATATTCCAGAAAAGATTTACTAGAACACCCAGATGCATTAATAAACATACTATTACATTCGGGCGTATATCGTAGTACATTTGAAAAGGTCGCAGAATATTAAAACTTAACTGGAGCATATCAATAATGGTGTAGAACATTTGAGTACATCTCAGAACATTCTGTTAATAAGTGAACCTTGACAATTTATGGGTATTATGGTACTAACATTTTCCACAAAAGTTATACTAGAACATCCAGATGCATTAAACATACTATTAAATTCTGGCGTATATCGTAGAACATTTGAAAAGCTCGCAGAATATTAAAACTTAACTGGAGTATATCATTAGAATAATTATTGAGAACATCTCAGAACATTTTGTAAATAAGTGAACCTTGACAATTTATGGGTATTATAGAATGATTATATAGAATATTCCAGAAAAGTTATACTAGAACATCCAGATGCATTACTTAATAAACATACTATTACAATCGGGCATATATCGCAGTACATTTGAAAAGCTCGTTTCAAATGTACTACGATATATTAAAACTCAACTGGAGGATCTCATTAATGGTGTAGAACATTTGAGTTTTTTTTTTAAATATGTAACCCAGAAAATGTTTGGGCGTTACGGAACGTAAATAAGTGACCCTGAAAATTTTTGGGCATTAGGTAACGAAAATTTGGGAATTAACTTAAAGGACATTCCAGAACAGTTATACTATATAGAACATCATGATGCATTCACAAACATAAACTTAAATTACATTCGGGCGTATATCGTAGAACATTTGAGAAATTCGCAGAATATTTTAGACCTAACTGGAAGTTGGAACATTCATTTGAGAACATCTTAGAACATTTTTAAACAAGAACCTGAAAATTTTTGGGAATTATGGAACGAAAATTTGGGAACTAACATATATTTGTAGAATATTTCAGTTGATGCATTCATCATAGTATTACATTCGGGCGTATTCCAGGCTGCGTCCGTGAAGCCGCCCGTTGGTAGGCCGCAGTCAGGCCGTGGTGGACCCACCCGACCCACCAAGGGCCCACTTTGTTGGCGATATTTTGAACGTACTCGGGGGGCGTGGCTGTCATCAACTAGAGTTTGATCCTCAATATCGATTATTTTAATCGATATCTAAAAATAAACAATTTGATCTAGAGTCTGGCCAGCGAGTCTTTGGACACGGAAATGGCGCCAATTTTAAAAATCTTTCACATGTTAACACTGAAAAACTACAATAAAACAATTTTGATACTTACTATTTTTTTGTTTTCTGCTCTTTAGTTTGTGTTTACCTTGCCTACCAGTATGTATGTATGATGTATGTACCGGGATTAACAGAAAGGGTATAACAAGCCGAAAGGAGGTCAAGGTACTCATGAAACTGAACAACTTTCCCCATGGAACATGAGACGAAATATGAAAAAAAATTTGGACCTCTCAGAGTAAATCAATCAGCTGATCTGCGATTTTGTATGGGAGGTCCAAATATTTTTTTCATATATCGACCCATGTTTCATGGGGAAAGTTGTTCAGTTTCATGAGTACCTTGACCTCCTTTCGCCTTGTTATACCCTTTCTGTTACTTCCGGTAGATACATCATACATACATACCGGTAGGCAAGGTAAACACAAACTAAAGAGCAGAAAACAAAAAAATAGTAAGTATCAAAATTGTTTTGTTGTAGTTTTTCATTGTTAACATGTTGCCATTTGAAATATTTGAATTATTTGACGTCCAAAGACTCGCTAGCCAGACTGTCCACCCTTTCTCTCCGTTAAAGACCAAACTATGGTCCAAACCGTCCAAACCAAACCATGCATGGTATAAACAAAAAATAAAACTGGATACCAGCTCTCTACGAACACAATCTCTTGCAAAATCTTGCCATATAACTCAAAAAGAAAAAAAAAAGTACAAAAACCGGTAAAGAACATACACTAAAGGCCAACTCTAGTCTGTGTTTTGCTTTCTTGCTTTCTGTCAAATTGCTGTCAGATATGGACAATAATGGACATATATTAGTAATCTGTGGTCAGAAAGCGTCTGTGAATTATTTTATTAGTGTTTGTTTCTCATTTACTTGCTACGATTTTCACTGTATTTAAAACTAAAACTGTTAATCGTCCTGCTAGGATTCATATAAACTCAATTCGGCCATGTTAAAGTAGTTTGTAAATATAACCTAAAATGAGTTCAATACAAGAGAGACTGCAGCTGAAAAGGGTCCCCCTGGATACTTGGAATATCCGGGAGCAGCTATGCCTGGCTTCCGCAGTGGTTAGGAGCGGGGACCAGAACTGGATGTCGGTCTCGCGCGCATTAAAGACCGTTGGAGAGGCCAACAGACCGCCTGATTGGTATTCGCAAAAGAGGTATGTTTGAAAACATAAAGTAGGGTCAGAGTATACTTTTCGGGGTAGCTCTATATACTATTATCTTCACAATCACAGTGTTATACCGCGGTAAGCTCGACTACATGACCATATTTTTTATGTAAATATAAGTAATTAAATGGAAAAGTAAAGAAAGAACAAACAATACTCAGAAAAACCCTGTAAAAGTTTTTTTTCTATGAATAAAAAGTATCCTGTAGCACTTCAAAGAGCTTGAGTTGTCCTCAAGCATAAAACACTATCTTTCTTGTCATTGAGTGTGTATTTAATAAATAATTTACTTATGTGCATTTACCATATCAACATAATTAATTCTAGCTGCGCTGCACAATATGGAGCATTACTAGAACATGTGGAGACTCCAAAACGCAAGAAGCGCAGTTCAGGGTCAGACGCGACTGTTGAAACTCCGCAAGAGAGTATTCTGAAGAGACTGACGCAGGAGAGGATCGTCGAGATTCAGAAGAATGTGGCTGAGATGACGCAGCAGTATGAACAACTCAAGGTAAAGTCCATTATAATATCCATAAATAAATTTTGGATATTAATAATAAAATAATTTTTGAACATTTTCGATCGCAAATGTGAAGAATTTCTGTCGAAATTTGTGAATGTGAATATTTGGTTTTTTGTTAATTCGCACCTTTGAATGGTGTGGTAACAGTTTCGAGTCGAACATAACTTCTACAAGAATTGCTGAGTGGATCAGATGCAATCCCAACTAAATCAGAGGTGTCACACCATTGTAGTTCGTTCATAAACAAAAACAAGTCGATTTAACGATACTGTGACCTATTAAAATCTCATCAACTTGTTTAATTTCAACCTCATTAACAACATTAAAGTCTTGAAATTGAGTATGTTTTCTGATTTTCATATTTGCAAAACATTCGCATAAACTTATAGCTCTACATCTGTTATTCAGGCAGAAAACAGAGGGGATATGTTTGTATGAAAAGGCGGAAAAACAGGCAGTACTCGGGTATCCTCTTAAAATCACCATGAATGTATAATAATCGTAAATCTACAGCTGTGATTTTTTCTTTGTCTATCTTTTGAAATCACTGACTATAGTTGGAGAGCCCAGGGGGTAAGTGGCTATCTCATAAGGTACCACGATAGGCTAGGTTAGGGGTGTCGGAAGGGTATATTTGGAGGGGTCTCCCAAGGACTTCTGGCAGAGTGCGCAATGGCAGACCAAGTTTTCTTAACTCAATTTATCAATGGTAAGCTGATGCTGGCACTGTCATTCGGGTACCTTATGAAATGACAATGTTAACGGAAAAAATCTCAATCCTGCTAAACATGAAAATATTCGATATGTTCTGCAGATTTTTGCCGTTAATATTGTCATATCATAAGGTACCCGAATAAAAGTGCCGGCATCAGCTTACCATTGATAAATTATGTTAAGAAAATTTGGTCTGCCATTGCGCCAGAAGTCCTGGGAGATACCCTTCCGACACCCCTAACCTATCTCATCAAAGGACTTCCGGCAGAGTGCGCAATGGCAGACCAAGTTTTTTTTAAATAATTTGTCAATGGTAAGCTGATGCAAGCACTTTTATTCGAGTTCCTTATGATATGACAATTTTAACTGATAAAATCTGCAGAAGTTATCAAATATTTTCATATTTAGGAGGATTGTGCACAGAACCGTGTGATGCCGGCTTAGAATGGCCGTGTGATGCCGGCTTAGAATAGCATCACCCCATTTCTTTCCTGTGGGTGTCGTAAGAAGCGACTAAAGGACTCGAGGGTATCATGTGTATTGCAATTTTAGGCGACAGGCTGACAACTTGTCACTATAGCGATACACGACAATAGCTAAAACGGCTCTCAAATACAGGGTTATTTTTTAGTCAGTGCGCAAACTTTGCAGGATGTTTCTACTCGTCATTCTGAACAACTTTTACTATGGGGCCACCTGCGAAATCTAAAAAAAATTTTTGGTTTTTCCATACATTTTTGTCGAGTAGGTATGAATTTTTCTATGGAATAGCCAAATTTTTTTTGCGTATTCGCAGGTGGTCCCATAATAAAAGTTGTTCAGAATCACGAGTAGAAACACCCTGCAAAGTTTGCGCACTGACTAAAAAATAACCCAGTATGTGTCAGACGTGGCGATAACGACCGTACTTTTACGGCCGTTGACGCTCTGCCTACCCCGCAAGGGATAAAGGCGTGATGTATGTATGTATGTATGTGCACAGAACAGAGACCTTCTATCCAATTGACCTATACAAATCGAATCTCCTAATCATTACGAGCATTTCATACCAAGGCACCATCAAAATCAAACCAGTGGGGGAAAAGATATAGGCCAGTTTTCATACACTTTACCTACAATTTCACACTTTTTGACAGGATTGTGTACAATACAGAGACCCTCTTCCTCACTGACCTATATGACTCAAAGCTCCTAGTTATGGAGAGCATTTCATTTTAAGGCGCCATCAAAATCAAACCCGGGGGGAATAAGATATAGGCCAGTTTTCATAGACCAAACCTCCATTTCAAACTTTTTGACAGGATTGCGTTCAATACTGAAACCCTCCACCCAACTGTCCTATATGACTCGAAGCTCCTCATTATGGAGAGCATTTCGTATTAAGGCACCATCAAAATCAAACACGAGGGAAAAAGATATATAGGTCATTTTTCATACACTGGACCTACAACTTCAAATGTCTGAAACACTAGGATGCGGCAAGTTTAGGCCTGGCAGACCTTGTGATCTATTGTCAGAGTGATCTTGGCTATTATGTTGTGGTGGTCGCGTCGTGGTACCCGATGAGATAGTTTAGGGGTGTCGGAAGGGCATCTTTGGAGAGGTCTGGCAAGCACTTCCGGCAGGGTGCGCAGTGGCAGACCAAGCTTTTTTTACATAATTTTTCAATGGTTAACTATATAGATAGCCACTTACCCCCTGGGCTCTCCAACTACTAGGTAAACTAGGAGTCATTACTCTGCTAGTTAGAAGAGTTGGTTAGAAGCCTCTGATGTGATAGTCTAATGATAATGACTGTCATCCAAATAATCATAGATATAATAGAAACTCAGACTGACAATTTACAGTGAACCCTGAAGCATGAAACCAGCATGGTCAACCCTCAATGTCCTGACCAAACTGGGAACAATCTCATAAAGGGATTAATTTGACAAATAATTATGTTTGTGTCCACCCTAAGAATCGAGCTTCTGGGTACTATCATTTATTCTGTGCTCCTGGCTCTCGAAATCAAATTCATACTTCTAAGCATTCACTCACAGCAGGCACTATAGTTTTTACCTGACTGCCTCAGAAGGAGGGTTATGTTTTTCAAGTATGTATGTGGACGCCCAAACGGATAGTTGGATTTTGACATATGAGGTGTCGTTAGATACGTCTCAGCAGCGCGAGTGACACAGGCTTTATTAAAAATTCATAAATTTACGATAGCGGATTATTGTCGCAAAATATGACCGCAGTCGGGTTTTTGTTTTTTAATACATTGCTTGTTTTTAAATTGATTAACTGAAACAGAACGAAATCACGGAAGCCCGCAACCCAGCGACCTCAGACGATCGCCTCCGCGAGATGTGGAACGAGATAGAAGCGGCGAAGCGTACACGCGAGAGGGAGACGGCACGTCGCGCTGCCTGGCTGAAAGAGAGGGAGGAGAGACGCGCCCGCGCCGAGCGCACGTGGCGCCCCCCGCATGCCCCGCACGCATCGCCGCCGCAGGCACAAATTAGTACGTCTTTCTTTATCTACTGGTCGTGTAGTAGTCGTGCTGTGATTTGCTGTCGCTGTTTATAACAATATGCGAGAGGGAGATAGCCCGTCGCGCTGCCTGGCTGAAAGAGAGGGAGGAGAGACGCGCGCGTGCCGAGCGCACGTGGCGCCCTCCGCACGCGCCGCACGCATCGCCGCCGCAGGCACAAATTAGTACGTCTTTATCTACTACTCGTACCGTGTGTTTGCTGTTGCTGTGTATGACTATATGCGAGAGGGAGACAGCGCGTCGCGCTGCCTGGCTGAAAGAGAGGGAGGAAAGACGCGCGCGTGCCGAGCGCACGTGGCGCCCTCCGCACGCGCCGCACGCATCGCCGCCGCAGGCACAAATTAGTACGTCTTTATCTACTACTCGTACCGTGTGTTTGCTGTTGCTGTGTATGACTATATGCGAGAGGGAGACAGCGCGTCGCGCTGCCTGGCTGAAAGAGAGGGAGGAAAGACGCGCGCGTGCCGAGCGCACGTGGCGCCCTCCGCACGCGCCGCACGCATCGCCGCCGCAGGCACAAATTAGTACGTCTTTATCTACTACTCGTACCGTGTGTTTGCTGTTGCTGTGTATGACTATATGCGAGAGGGAGACAGCGCGTCGCGCTGCCTGGCTGAAAGAGAGGGAGGAAAGACGCGCGCGTGCCGAGCGCACGTGGCGCCCTCCGCACGCGCCGCACGCCTCGCCGCCGCAGGCACAAATTAGTACGTCTTTCTTTATCTACTACTCGTACCGTGTGTTTGCTGTTGCTGTGTATGACTATATGCGAGAGGGAGACAGCGCGTCGCGCTGCCTGGCTGAAAGAGAGGGAGGAGAGACGCGCCCGCGCCGAGCGGACCTGGCGCCCGCCCCACGCGCCGCACGCCTCGCCGCCGCAGGCACAAATTAGTACGTCCTCCTTTACTACTGATTTTTACGTAGTCGTACTGTAGTTTTCTTTTTGCATAGGACACCGCGTCGACTAACCACTCGATGAACCCTGGTGACAGTTTTTCAACCGCCTACTGCTACAAATAGCAGGCCTCTGAGATAGATCTGTCATAGATAGTAACCGAGACTGACGGTTTGACATGCCCTCCGAAGCGACGAACCATCTTGCTTTTTGGATATTCAGGTGGTTCAACCTGCAATATAGAAATAGTATGACTAGTATTATATGCCGTGTGATGCCGGCTTAGAAGTGCCGTGTGATCCCGGCTAAGAAGTGTCGTGTGATGCCGGCTCAGAATAGCACCACCTCATATCTTCCCTGAGGGTGTCGTGCTGTGATTTGCTGTCGCTGTTTATAACTATATGCGAGAGGGAGACAGCGCGTCGCGCCGCCTGGCTGAAAGAAAGGGAGGAGAGACGCGCCCGCGCCGAGCGCACGTGGCGCCCGCCCCATGCCCCGCACGCATCGCCGCCGCAGGCACAAATTAGTACGTCTTTCTTTATCTACTGTGCTGTGGCCTATGCAACGAAACTACAGGCTACAATTCTACAGGCGAAATTCGATGTACAGTCGCGTTCAAAAGTGGAGAGCATGACCTTTATTTAAGGTTTGATATAACTTTTTATACAGAAATAGGATAATGTTAAAAATACATATTCTGATAAAGTTTACTAAGCTCTATTTATCGCAATAAAATAACCAATGATCGTATTGAAATTATTAAAGTTATTTTAAACTATAAATAAAGTCTCCACTTTTGAACGCGACTACGTAGCCGGTTTAATAATCGGATAACAACACAACTAAGCAATGTACATTGAATTTTACCTGTAGAATTGTGGCCTGTAGTTTCGTAAAATCGGGCACTGGTCCTGCCGTGTGGTGCGGGCTTACATTCCTCTTCTGCATCTTCATAAAGCGGGAGTTCCGCAATTTTAAAGCTCCTCATCCGCTACCGCTTCCACTTAAGAGAAATTTTCCTTCTTCAAAATTCCTCTTCCGCTTCCGTTTCCTCATAGATTCTGTGGAATACATACCTATTCAATCGTACATATGCGAGTATGTTTTCTTTGAAAGCTTCCTCTTCCTCATCCGCATACTCCAACTTTCAGCTTGTTAATTCCACTTCCGCTTCCTCTTCCTCATCACAATATCCTCATCAACACTAGCTTAGAATAGCACCTACCACCCCATATCTTTCCCGTGGGTGTCGTAAGAAGCGACTTAAGTATTTGAGAGTTGATGTGTATTGCAATTTAGGCGGCAGACTGACAACATGACACTCAAAACTTTTGTCAGATGTTGTCTGAATAGCCGTTTTTACAGCCGTTTATGCTCTGACTACCCCGCAAGGGATATAGGCGTGATATATGTATGTATGTCTTTACTACTCTATTTTACGCAGCCGTGCTGTGGCTGTATACAGGCCGTAGGAACAAAAAGGCCAGAGAATTTAATACTAAGTATAGTCCGACAAGTTCGTGCTCGACCTTCCATGTGGGTCATATTAAAATGACGTGCTCCCACCGTCTGTACAACAATTGTGGGCAGACCATGAGTCAGTTAATACTATAACTTTAATAGAAAACGAAACCCATACCTGCAGTGGAGGCAAAGCACCTTTTTGTTACTGTCGTTTTGCTACTAATGGACTGGGAGGTTGTATTCTTACTAGTGTGACCCGTCCTAAACTTTTAGGCGCAATCTATAGCTTGCACATACAGTATGTAGTAGTGTTGATGAGGATTCCTCTTTCGCATTGAGGATTCCTCTTCCGCATCCACATAATGCGAAAGTTCCGCAATTATTAAGGTTCCTCATCCGCTACCGCTTCCTCATAAAATATTATTTTTAAATTCCTCTTCGTCTTCCGTTTCCTCATATATTTCGAGGAGTTTTGTCTTTATAAATACTGCACATAATTTGAACTAAATGAATATTTCTCTGTGTCTACTTTTCTTTTTTATTCTCCCTCAACAACTTCCTCTTCCTCATCTGCATCATTAAATAAATCCTCATCCTCATCCGCATCCTAAATCTTCCGCTTCCTCTTCCTCATAACAGGTTCCTCATCAACACTAGTATGTAGACATACTCAAAAATTTGTGCAGCAGAACTTCTTCCGTAGCTATGTCCTTATTCTGAGGTGAAATGTTTTAGTTGTTTGAAGTTCATACTGTTACCTGTGGCAGGTTCCACCACAGCCCCGGCGCCGCCATCTTCGCCGCTGCTGACGTCATTACTCAAGTCTTCACCCGTAGTTACGACGCCGCAACATATCCCGCACCCGGCCACTGTTGTTGGTATGTCACCCATTTATGCTTCATTTATACCGGGAGTAACGGAAAGGCTATAGAAATCCGAAAGGAGGTCAAGGTAGGTACTCATGAAACTGAACAACTTTCCCCATGGAACATGGGTCGAAATATGAAAAAAAAAATTGGACCTCCCATTCAAAATCGCCGATCAGCTAATTAATTTACTATGGGAGGTCCAATTTTTTTTTTCATAATATTTTCTTTTGTTTGTACAACTATCACTCATAATTAAAACAACTTCAACGGATTTTAGTTGTATTTTATTTAGGATTTTTTTCATATTTCGACCCATGTTCCATGGGGAAAGTTGTTCAGTTTCATGAGTACCTTGACCTCCTTTCCCTTTCTGTTACTCCCTGTATATTTGACGGCTGATAGAGATAAATGGAAGAGAAAGACATGTTGCGCCGACCCCAAATAAATTGGGATAAGGGCAGGCAGATGATGAGATTTATTTATTTTTATTGTTCAATATGTTATACTACAAAAGGCGGGCCTAATGCCACGCAGCATTCTCTACCGGCCATCCAGAGGGTAAACAGAGAGAAAATATATGGGTGCACTAGGGTGTGAACATGAAAAATAAAGGAAAAAACACAAATTATGCCTATTAATACAAATAAATACCTAGATGCCATACATACATACATATTTATACATTTCTGTGCTATAAAGGTGCAAGTTTGTCAATGCAATTTTCCTAGCGAAATATTTTCCAAATACACTTTTTATAAACAGATATGTTTGACTGAATAGAGTTTTCGAAAAAACGCTTGCTTAGAATTTTTTTTTCGGTAATTTGGTAAAAAAAACTAAATGGGTTTTTAAAACATTCCCTTACTCTAAGGCTATACTGGGTGAAATCTTACTAGTGACCGATAGCGAAAACTCAGAACCGGCAGGTGATAAGGAACAACTTTCCTATAGGAACGTGGGTTGAGAAATGAAAAAAATAATGTTGGATTTCCACATGGATCTCCCATACAAAATTGCCGATCAGCTGATTCGAGTTAGTAACTATGTTAGGTTCAATTTCATATTTTGACCTATGCTCCTTGGGGAGAGCTTTTTCCTTATCAGCAGCCGGTTCTGAGTTTTCGCTATCGGTCACTAGTAAAATTTGACCCTATACAGGGTTATTTTTTAGTCAGTGCTCAAACTTTGCAGGATGTTTCTACTCGTGATTCTGAACAACTTATACTATGAGGCCACCTGAAAAATCTAAAAAAAATGTTTGGGTGTTCCATACATTTTTGCCGAGTGGGTATGATTTTTTCTATGGAACATCCAATTTTTTTTTGCTAATTCGCAGGTGGTCCCATAGTAAAAATTGATTATAATCACGGGTAGAAACACCCTGCATAGTTTGCGCACTGACTAAAAAATAACCCTGTATTTAGTGTTGGTATTTTAGCAGTATGTTTTCAGAAACAGTCTCGCCCTCGGCCGGTGCTCCCACACTGTCGATGCTGCTGGAGAAGTCTGGGAGCCCCGCCACCAGCCCGCGCGACCACAAGCATGCCGCCATTGAAAACATCAAGAATGAGTTCCTGCAGATCGAACAACAACTGAAAGGTATCAGTAGCGCAGAGTCCATACATGCCGATTCCCATCGGCTTCCCTTCCAGAAATTTACAAATCCATACTCTAGCATCAATCTACTAGATTAAATACATTTTTCGCTCCGGCTTTCCTTCGATAAATTGACACCCTTTGCCATTGGTAGGTATCTATAACCTGATTCATAGAAGAAAGACCCGTAATGGCAACATAATTGTTTGCGTCTTTTTCATATTACATGACACTTGAGCAAGATGTCAACAATAATGTTGCTATTTCGGGTCCCCTTATTCTATGAATCAGGTAGGCTACACAAGTAGTAAATAACGGTGCTCCCACACTGTCGATGCTGCTGGAGAAGTCTGGGAGCCCCGCCACCAGCCCGCGCGACCACAAGCATGCCGCCATTGAAAACATCAAGAATGAGTTCCTGCAGATCGAACAACAACTGAAAGGTATCTAATCTATCCTATTCATTCTAATCTATACGCGTTGTAAAGGACGGTGTACTAATGCCTTACACCAAGTATATATCTCGACACAAGCATGCCGCCATTGAAAACATCAAGAATGAATTCCTGCAGATCGAACAACAACTGAAAGGTATCTAATCTATCCTATTCATTCTAATCTATACGCGTTGTAAAGGACGGTGTACTAATACCTTACACCAAGTATATATCTCGACACAAGCATGCCGCCATTGAAAACATCAAGAATGAATTCCTGCAGATCGAACAACAACTGAAAGGTATCTAATCTATCCTATTCATTCTAATCTATACGCGTTGTAAAGGACGGTGTACTAATACCTTACACCAAGTATATATCTCGACACAAGCATGCCGCCATTGAAAACATCAAGAATGAGTTCCTGCAGATCGAACAACAACTGAAAGGTATCTAATCTATCCTATTCATTCTAATCTATACGCGTTGTAAAGGACGGTGTACTAATACCTTACACCAAGTATATATCTCGACACAAGCATGCCGCCATTGAAAACATCAAGAATGAGTTCCTGCAGATCGAACAACAACTGAAAGGTAGGTATCTAATCTACACAAGTTGTAAAGGACAGACTGAAACTGAACAAATTTTTTCTATGGAGGCTATGTTGGTAAACAAGAAAAAAATATAACCTATAAAATATCAATACCGATTGTTTAAAATGCAACCATACTATTAATATCATCGTTTCTAAGTATAAAAAACTATCAATAGCAATAGAATCGATTGACTATAAAACGATCGATCGTATCGAACTATCAATAGTATCGGTAGTATTGTTATAGTAAATATCTATCTATAGTATCGATATAACCTAAATCATAGAAGAAAGACCCGTAATGGCAACATAATTGTTTGCGTCTTTTTCGTATTACATAACAGTTGAGCAAGACGTCAACAATAATGTTGCCATTTGGATCCCCTTCTATGAATCAGGTTGTCTACACAAGTTGTATGTAACGGACGGTGCTCCCACACTGTCGATGCTGCTGGAGAAGTCTGGGAGCCCCGCCACCAGCCCGCGCGACCACAAGCATGCCGCCATTGAAAACATCAAGAATGAGTTCCTGCAGATCGAACAACAACTGAAAGGTAGGTATCTAATCTATCCTATTCATTCTAATCTATACGCGTTGTAAAGGACGGTGTACTAATGCCTTACACCAAGTATATATCTCGACACAAGCATGCCGCCATTGAAAACATCAAGAATGAGTTCCTGCAGATCGAACAACAACTGAAAGGTATCTAATCTAAACGTTGTAAAGGATGGTGTACCGAAAACTGTACTAACAAAAGTGGTTCAGTTTTGTGAGTATAATACATCCTTAACTTTTCAACTGTGTAAAAGCAAATACTTGGTTCCAAAATATATGTAAATAGGCGCCTGGCACAGATAGCCATATTTTTTTCTGAAATTTTACGCAGTTTACACAGTTCACTGGTTATGGATTTATACTACCTGATTCATAGAAGAAGGGGAGCCGAAACTTTGAGCCGAAATGGCAACATTATTGTTGACAACTTGATCAAATGTCACGTAATATGAAAAAGACGCAAGCAATAACGTTGCCATTTCGGGCCCCTTTCTTCTATAAATCAGGTTATACGCATCAACTCTCTAATCCCTTAGTCGCCAACAACTGAAAGGTATTGCCGTTCGATAGTAGTATACTTAATATCGATAGTTTAAAATGCAGCAATAGTATCGGTAGTATCTGTCTTTTTCCTCTAAAACTTTTTAATGATAGCAAAAGTATTTAGTATTTATTTATATAACACTTGTTCGAATATCTTGTATTTATGTCAATAATTCTATTGTGCAAAATAAAATTATGTGTAGCGCTAGGTCATCCCAAAATAGTGCTCCAAAATCCGTCAAAACATTATTATTACCGTAAAACCATACAACTATGGTCCAAGCTTGCAATTATAGTCCAAACAAACTTGTATGTTTTTTTTTTTATTTAGCTGGTCCTGTGTGGAGCGTACTATATGGACCCCTAATGTATGGTTAACACTGACTTTACTACTGTTGCCACACACGAGATAAACAAGAAATATGTACTTTAA